>JAQHUG010000679.1:66855-85235 GCA_028555095.1 Dicrostonyx torquatus
GGTCTTAAACCCCTGAACTCTCTGTCCAGCCCTCTCTTACCTTTAATTTTGCTCTATACTACTGCCTTTCTCTGAAATGATCACAAAATTTTATAATTAGAATATTGTTTTTAGTTATACTGAATCCTCATAACACAGCTTAGGGAGAAAATGTCAGCCAAATCCATGAGTTTTTACCCATAAGATACTTTCGGGAGCTGGAGAGATGGCTCAACAGTTAAGAGCACTGACTGCTCTTCCAGAGGACCCAGGTTCAATTCCTAGCACCCACATGGCAGCTCACAGCTGTCTGTGACTCCAGTTCCCGGGAACCCAGCATCCTCACACATGCAGGTAAAACACTAGTGCACATAAAAATAAAATCTGAACTTGCTACAAGAGTAGAGTATAGGTCTGGAAGCAACCGGCACATCTCCCTGTCCCTCAAAGTGTGCGGTTCACCCCGTCCGTACTCTTCTCACGGGGGATGCAGCTTGAGACTCATTTCCAATAATAATAATACAGATTGTCAGACCTTAGTGTCGCCCACCCAATGTTGGACTTGCCCCTGGGACTTCAGACATTTCTTAATTTAGTCTGTCACTGTCAAGTCAGGGATATAATGTCCCAAAGTGGCTGACATTGTCTAAGGTATATGCTGGGAAGAAGGGTCATGCTCCAAACCAAAGGCAGTAACTGTGACAGAACCGTGGTGTCACAACCATTTTACATGTGAGAGCCTGGGACTCCATAGCAGCGTTGATGTTCAGTAAAGTCCAATGCCATCTGAGGCAAGCTGCGGGTCTTGAGTTGGTAGAGAAACAAGGTGAAGCTATAGGCCGGTAGCAGGGGGCTGCTGTGTCCATACTGACCATGGTGGTGGTTGTTTCTTTAGACTGGAGGAGAGAGAAGTCTGTGTTCCTGGTGTTCAGTCTGTAACTTCTTAGGGCCCAGCAAAAAGAAACAAAGTTTCGGAAAAGTTTTCCCTCTGGCCTGCCTTGGGTTCTTCAGCTGAGAGACGGGCTCTCCTCTAGTGGCCTGGTTACAATGCCGGGCCATTTGCACACCCTCTCTCGTGCCTTTCACCTCACCACGTGATCTTTATTATAGCAGCCTTTAGTTGTTCACACACGCGTGAGCGTGAATCCTACTCTGCTGTTGTATTAGCTTGCGGTCTAGCAGTCACCCCTGCTTTCTCTGATCTGATGTCCCCTACAAGATGACATGGCATCCCACCTGACTGGGCTGCCATGTGCACAGGATGCTTTGGGTGCAAGGCACCAAATATCTGACAGGTTTAACTGTCATTGCTACAAAAGTAAATGAAGGTTGAACATGAGCCATGGGAGCTCAGAGACACACCCATTGGTAGTAGGGAACCTCACACTGTAAGCCAAGGCCTTTCTGGAAACATCACTAAAATGGTTACAAGTGGAAGCTTAAATGTAAGTCCGTGTCACCAGAATAATCTGTTTAGGGAGTACTACTCCATGGAAGTGATGGGATAAGGAATCTGTTACCACAGTAATCTCTGGGATGGTTTACAGCCTCGTAAGACTGCTTGTCCTTTGCAGAATTGTAAACCAAGTAAAATGTGTCCTTCCTCGTGCACACACGTGTTCATATCCACCACTCCCATTCCATAGCTGCCTTCTCTGCCTCTTGTCTTAAAAACAAACCCCACCTCAGTTCAAAATGTCCCTAGTTTTTTCCTAAGTTACTCTCCAGCATTTAGTGAAGAGGCCAACTGCCAGTCACCATCCAAGTCATCGAGTTGCTGCTGTGTGCTGGGCAGTAAGCCAAGGGTGCTAGGTCTTTGAGGATGCACAGTCTGTGGGTGAGGCCAGCGAAGAAAGAGTCCATGAGGGTGAGAACTGGGGTGGGAGCAGGGCAGTGTGGTCAGAGGAAGGTTCCTTGAGAAGAGTGCATAGCCCGGAAGGTACTCTGTTACCAGGTGTTAATGTAGGTCGGTGTGAGCCAGCTTTGGGGGCGGGGACCGTCAGGGTAGATAGTGAAGGTTTCATGCCTGTTAGTCAAGAAGCCACCGAGAAGCTGGGTTTTCAGCAGATAGAAGTGAAGGTGACACCTGCTTTGTCCCTGAGTGTGGGTGTGCAGTTCTCCCTCCTGTCTGTTCTGACTGCCCTAACGCTGCGGTCCGAACAGTTGAGATTGTTGTTGGCTTGCTGTCGTCACTGTCATTTCTGTGGTATGCCGATGCTGCAGACACACAGCGTGGGGTCATTTTATTTATACGTGTGAGGCAGCGTTTTTAGACATGTTCAGCTGTGTACTTGTATTAATACAAAGCTACAAGTCCAAGCCATAAATTGAATTACGTTTCCAATCATAAGCTACTTGGAGCTGTTAGATACAGTACAGGCTATTTTATCTAAGAGAGGGACAGTGTTAGGGAGCTGTTAATCATCTATTGACTTGATTTTTTTTTAGATTTATTTATATTAGGCATGTGAGTGTTTTGCCTGCAGGCATGCGTGTGCACCACGTGCAAACAATACCTGCTGAGGTCAGAAGAGGGCATTGGAGTTACAATCTGTCATGTTGCGCTGGGACTGACCCCAAGTCCTCCTCCGCAAGAGCAAGGAGTTTTGTTTTTTTGTTTGTTTGTTTGTTTGTTTGCTTTTTTGAGACAGAATTTCTCTGTGTAACAGTCCTAGAACTAGCTCTTTCTTTCTTTCTTTTTTGTTTATTGATTTTTATTAAGCTCTACATTTTTCTTTGCTCCCCTTCCTGCCTCTCCCCTCCCATTCAACCCTCTTCTAAGGTCCCTATGCTCCCAATTTCCAATTTACTCAGGAGATCTTGTCTTTTTCTTTTTTCTTTTTTTTTTAATTTTTTCTTTATTATTAATTATGTATACAATATTCTGCCTGCATGCACAACTGCAGGCCAGAAGAGGGCATCAGACCTCACTACAGACAGTTGTGAGCCACCATGTGGTTGCTGCGAATTGAACTCAGGACCTCCAGAAGATCAGTCAGTGATCTTAACCTCTGAGCCAGCTCTCCAGCCCCATGTCTAGACTCTTGGACTGAGCCCCTTCCCAGCTTTAGACTGTTTCTGCTGCAGTCACTGATGCTATTCTGCTGCCTGCGCTCCCAGAGTGCTCGATTCTCCCGCGGGCTGAACAGTCTTTGTTCAGTTTCAGTTTAAGTAACTGTCCTTATTTCATGATTTTGAATATTGATGTCTGATCCTTTTATTTCCATTCATTGAGCTCTGTGGTTAGAAAAATAATCCTTGTAAAGGACCACTAACATAGGTAGGTTTTCCAGCTGGCTGAGAAAGAGTGGCCAGCAGGTGACGTGCAGGCTTAGCAGAGGAAACTGCCTCCCAGCACAGGTGGCCTGCTTTGGCTGCTCGAAGGGTCTGTCAGGTGATCAGAAGCAGAGCTTAGGAGAGAGGCCACTGGCCAAACTTTACACAGGTACATCTCCTAACTCAGATTCTGCAAACAAAGTCATTTGAAGTAGAAAAAGAAGAGTGAAATCAAGGGGGCTGACAGGATGGTTGTGTGTAAAGCCCCTACCACCCTCGGAGCCTGATGATGTGCCCCCTGGTACCCACAGGGTACAGAGAACCATCTCCTGCGCTCTCGCACACCGCAATAATAAATGAGTATTTACTTCTTAAAATGTGAGCTACAACAGTGCTCATGGCAGGGTGAGCTTAGTCTGGAGTTCACATCGCAGAGTCATGGCGTGAAGAAGTCCTACACTTAGGTTAATATTGCAGAGGCAGTGGTTTGTCACCAGGCTGTGCCATGTCACAGTCAGAGCCACCAGCGTGGTTGTGCCTAGGAAGTGTCACCTTGGGGTGAGCCATTGGGAGCCTTGCTCGAGGCTGCTCGCCTGCACAGACCTGCTCCCAGGCTCACGGCTGTGCTGAAAACTATTTGACTTTGGGAAGCATTCAGCTGGCGAAGGAAGGCTGAGATGGTGTTAGTCAGCCTCGCTTGTCCGCTGTGAAGGATTGAGAAAGGACAGGAGCCAGGTGTGCTGGCGCACGCCTTTAATCCCAACACTCGGAGGCTGAGGCCAGTGGGTCTCTGCAGTCCAGGCCTTCCAAGGCTATGTAGAGAGACCCTGATTCAAACAAAAAGCAAATGAACAAACATTAAAAATAATAATAATAAAGCAAGAATTGAAATACAGCGTCTCCATTGTGATGTTTTATAGTCACAGAACTTCTCTGTTGTCCATGTAGGGACTGCCCCCAGCTCGGTCTTACAGACATGTCTGGTGTGTTGCTAATTTTAACCCAGTCACACGTCATCCTGTTCACCTCAGATCCTTGTCTGACCACTGCTGCCTCAGGTCCCAAAGTGGATGAGCAGAGGACAGGCAGAGTCACTGTGCTGGCTGTGGCCCCCTGCACACGCCTGCTGCCTGGGGTCGTCTGTCCTGGGTCCTAGCATGTGGCTAGGAAGATGACCCAGAAGGGAAGTGTTTCTAGTGCTTGTGCTTGTCAATGCTTATTTGAAAATCTCGGCTTGAGATATTTTTGTCTATACCCATAAAAGATATCAGATGAGATACACCAATGAAATTTGGATTTTTAAAATTTACTTGAAGCTTACTGGTCTGATTTTAAGAAGAAATACGTTTACACACGATGGTTTGCTTGCAGTATTAAAATGAATAAAAATTAAAATTGAATATGCTAATCTATAGATGGGTAATTTTTTTCTTTTTTTGTGCTGAGAACTTGGTTGCCCAGCCTGTCTCTACCAGTTTGTTTCTCCATAGGTAATATGCTGAGTCATGCACATATTTATCAACACTTGTGAGAGCCAAAAATTTTAAGATATTAATAACTTCCAGGTTCAAACAAAGGCTGCTTGAAATTAGGATTGAATTTCAAATTTTCCATCTAAGAATCATCTCTGAGTTGGCATCCTCTGCTAATGTTGCTGTGGTTTTGAAATGGCCCCAGGAGTCATAAATTACATGTCCAGCAGGGGCTCGGATAAGCCAGGCTGGGCTCCTGGCTGAGGGTGGAGCGGGAGAGTGCCTGGAGCCGCGGGTCTCCACACATTCGTCCCTTGCACTTTGGAATGTTTGCAGCACTGATCCTTTTAGTTTTCTGAGTCATACTTATAAGTAGGCTTCTTGTGGTACTCTGTATCTTTATTATTTTTGCTTCATATTCACTTGTTTCATCTACAGGTGTTGACTTTAAAATCAAGACTGTAGAACTGAGGGGGAAGAAAATTAGACTACAGATCTGGTAAGTTCTGTCTGCCCCGGTTCCGCCCTGTGTGTTTAACAGCCCACGCGCTTGGCTACTAAAATGGACCTTGAGCCGGCTCACCTCATCTCCTTAGCGCTTCCTGGGGACGGGTCCACTTCTCTCTCATCTGCGCATGGGTGTGTGTCACTGTCCCCAGAGCCTGTGTGAGCCTCTCTGCCTGTGCTTCCCCATCACTGATGTCTCCAAACTGCTATCATTAAAATGGTTGCTTGATGGCATGTCTTGGACTGGCGTGTAGCTCAGTGGGAGAACCCTTTGCTTGGCGTGTCCCAGGCCCTAGCTTCCATGCCCAGTGCTGGCGGTGGAGGGTTGAGGGGAGGCGTGTCTTCATGTCTTTAAAATTACTGCATGGTATTCAAAAGCCCAGGATGTTTACAACCATATTGTCAGGGGCGAAAAACACATCACCTACACCACAGCTCAGGGTCCTGTGCTGATGCAGTGTGGGTATAGTGTGGCGGACGTGCCCTTTCCTGCTGGCCTGTGGGTACTTTGTGACCAGGGCATCTTCTGCATACTGAAGGGGACCCAGAAACCCCATCTGAGGAGAATGGACCATTTCTCAGCTCAGCGTTGGAACAAGAGGCCAGGCCAGCTGTGTTCTAACTGTACCCGGGGCTTGAGTCTTTCTCTTCCCTATTAGCAGCCCGCAGCGGCAGCTAGAGTTCCCCATGCTGATAGCTACCTCTGCAGAAGAGCGGCCGGGTCTGGCCTGAGCCCCACTGAGCTGCTTGCAGAATGAGTTGTGGTTTTCATAACCCTGGTGCAGCACTGAGCTTACTAACTCATCTTGGCAGGTCGCCCTCAGCTCTGACTGTCTGTCCACCGTCTGTGTGTGTTTGCTTTCATCTGCGTTAATTGCTGCCGCATCTGTGGTCTCACCGGTCATCTAACGCTTGAATGTTAGTGGCATGTCTCCATCCTTCATCCATGTCCTTGTCTGGGGCACAGCTGCAACCAAGCCAGCCTTGCTCTACTGGTGTCTTGAGGTAATCACTTTCGTTTGGTCATCCGCCACTCTGTAACCCACGTAAGGGCTTTGGGGTTTTGTAGTGATGTTTTAACAAATAAAGCTTTTCCTGAAGATCAGAGTGCAGAGCTAGCCATACTTGCTAGCCATAGGAGCCAGGCGGTGGTGGCACACACCTTTATCCCAGCATTCAGGAGACAGGCAGACAAATCTCTGTGAATTCAAGGCCACCCTGAGCTACATGAAATTGATCCAGTCTAAAACAGAAACAGAGCTCACACAAAGGTGATCACAGGCCTTTAATCCCAGCACTAGGGAGGTAGAGAGAGGAATATGAGGCAGAATGAGTCTGGTTTGGTGAAGACAGTTGTAGTCTAAGGAAACACTGAGAAGGGATCGCCCCTTCAATCTGAGCATTGGTAGAGGTAAAACAACTCTGTAGTGGTTGGCCTTCTCTGATCTTCAACATTAACCCCTATATCTGACTCTGGGTTTTATTAAAACCAATTAGAATTTGTGTTACAGTTTTTTTGTTTTGTTTTGTTTTTCACTGTAGTGTTGTAGACCAGGCTGGCCTCGAACTTAGAGCAATCCGCCTGCCTCTGCCTCCCAAGTGCTGGGAATAAAGGCGTGCGCCACCACCGCCCGGCTTGTGTTATAGGGTTTTATGGGTTTGTTTGGTTTTCAATAGTTTTGCCTAAATAATTGATAACAAAAAATAGGTTTTTCTTACCCTATTCCACAGAAAGGTAACAATCTTTCATGGCTGGAGAGAGAGAGTTTAGCACTTGCCCAGCACCACAGGCTATCTCAGAGCTGTCTGAGTCCAGACCCAGGGGACTCTATGACCTCTTCTGACTTCATTGGGCACCACGCACATTCTTAGTACACACACACATGCAGGAAAAACACCCATGTACATGAAGGTCTAAGCTTTGACACAAGCTGCTGCTTCTGACCGTAAACACCTCAGGACAGCTTTTGAAGGATCCAGGACATGTCCACCTCTGCATTGCATCTGGCTGTCTTCTCTTCCCTGAGAAGGGTAATGTCGCTAATATTAGAATGTGTGTACAGCTGCTTTGAGTGGGTGACGAGCAGAACATGTCCTGGGGCTGGAGAGATGGCTCAAAGGTTAAGAGCAACTATTGCTTTTGCAGAGGACCTGAATTTGGTCCCCAACACCCACATTGCATGGCTCACTCACAACTACCTGTAACTCCAGCTCTAGAAGATCTGACACCTTTTGGCCTGCAAGGGCACCTTCAAATGTATCATAATTAAGAAAAGGTTTTTGTTTTTTTTTTTTAAGCTATGTCAAGTCCCTCTTGTTGGTGTGTCTGGCCTCCCCCACAGTGTCTTCAACTCAGATTAAATCCATAAGGAGAGCCAGATTGGTACCTTTGTAGAGACTGGAAAGATGGCTGTGCAGTTAAGATCACTTGTTACTCTTGCAAAAGACCCAATGTGGGTTCCCATCTCCATCCCTGACCCCAGCCCCAGGGGTCTCTTGCCTTTTTCTGACCTCCACAGGTACCAGGCACATACGTGGCACACATGTACATGCAGCAAGACGCTCATACAAAGAAATAAAGAAATGTTTACATGTTTAGATAACTTCTCTCTCCCTGTGCTCAGCCGTGTGGTCGCACACAGTTTAGTGTAGTAGCTTTGAGGAGCAGGAAGTGACTGAGAGTTTATTGGAGGATGCGGAATAGTAATTCTAAGGAGCGTCTGCTCCTGCCGCAAGCACAGTCAGGCTCCAAAAGCAGGTCAGTGGGGACTGTGGGTGGTTTTGTGAGAGCCGTTTCCCTTTTTATCTTAAAGAAGCAGACGACCCCATGTTTTCATGTCCTGGCCCGCCTGCTGTGGCTTTCTGGGGAAGGGTGCTTGTCTGGTTGGCTGTTGGTTGATTTCAGTGGGTAATCTGTCTCCAGTTATGCGGTTTAGTTGTCAGTCTGTATACAGAGCAACCGTATAAGACAGCCTGAACTTTTCCCCTCTACCTGTAAGGCTGGGCAGAATATCCCCATCTCCCTGGGGTGGAGAAGGAGCAGAGCAAGTGTCTGCACCAACACGTAGACTCGGTTTGGGAACTGATTTCTACTGCTGTTTCCTAGGGACACGGCAGGACAGGAGAGATTTAACAGCATTACCTCAGCCTATTACAGAAGTGCCAAGGGGATCATATTAGTTTATGACATCACCAAGAAAGAGACATTCGATGACTTGCCAAAATGGATGAAGATGATTGATAAGGTATGTGTCACGTTCTCCTGTTATGAGCTCTTGGTTTGTGGGCATTGTAGCATTACTCATAAAAGGAAAAGGGGAACAGAATGATAGAGGATTAGCATCCTTCATGGACTAAATGTCATCTTGTCCTTATTGCAACCTTGTTAGAGATAAGGCAGTGACGGAGTAGAATACCCAGAATCGGAGGAAACAAGCCTTCATTCTTGTCAAAACCCTTACTTACTCTTTCTGCTCTATCTGGCCTCTTGCTCGGAGTTAAAGAAGCAGGAAATGTCATGTGGACACTCTTTATGTGCTTTATGGTACCTACATGTGGTCCAGGGAGCTAATTATCTACAGCTTTTTTCGGTTCCTCATTTTGAACAAGAAACAATTTCAGCTTAAAATTGAGGTATTACAGAAAATTCTGTATCTTCATGGTTAATAGGACCTGTATATTCCAGTAGGAAATGTGTGTAAGCAGTACACCTTTAGAGCAGTTGGGATTGAAATGTGACCGTGTGATTCTGTCTCCCTAGGCAATAATTAGATGTTCAGTCCCTTTATGTTACAAACACAGAACGGGTTTAGTGTAAAATTGTACTCAACCCTGACTGTACTTTGGTGTTATTTAGCTGCTAGAAAAGGTTCACTTCTGGTTTTACTAAGCAAGCTTTCCCTGTGTGCCTCTTCATAGTATGTTAGAGTCCAGAGTAAGAAATAGAAGGGCCAGGCACGGTGGTGCACACCTTTAATTCCAGCACTCAGGAGGCAGAGATGGGTGAATCTCTGTGAATTTGAGACCAGCCTGGTCTTCATGACAAGTTCCAGGCCAGCCAGGGCTACATAGCGAAACTCCACAACAACCAAGAGTGAAGCCGACACTGGCCTACCCTCCACCTGCCCCATGCCTGGCATCGGTCACTGGGTACATGGTTACCCTCATGCCACAGGAGAGAGCCTGTGTACAGAGAAGACCCACCCTAGTCTCCAGTACACCTCCCATGGGTAGGTAGGATGTTTATGAGGTAACGAAGCAGATGGGTGAAGGTGTGGGGGTTGAAGGGATCGGTGATCTGCTCCTTCATACACAGCAGCGGCGGGGTTAGCTGTAGGGCGTCCTCGTGACATCAGAAGGTCAGAGGCCCTAGTAGCCATCACCCCGGGGCTGGTGGGAGGGCCCAGTGGGTAAGGATGCGGCCACGCCTGATGACATAGATTCATCAGGTGACCTGACATGGAGAAGAGAATTGACTCCGGCCAGCTGGCGTCTGATCTCTATACACAGCTGTGTAATATGTACGCACATATGCAAAGAAAATCAAACCCGTGTTTTTATAAAATTGTAGGGGTTGAAATGTTGTCTACAGCAGAGGTAGTGAGAGGCCGTTAGTGTGTGGTTCAACTGTGTGACTCCAGGATTAGTGATTTGTAAAGCCAGCTACAATTAGGCAGTGAGGAGGGACTCAGAGTCAGAGAAATCAAACATCCAAGAGCTGGTTGGTGCACTGTGAGGCTAAGAGGAAGTTACCATCAGAGTCAGATTCTGGTCCAGGCAAACAGGGTTTTTCTCATTCTTGAGCTCACCTTTCAGGAAGACTAGTGGGCTAGGCGGCCTCTTTTATCTCTCCTTCGCGGACCACAGACACTCATCTACAGTCAACTTTCATGCATGGTGGATTGGTTACCCCTCTGTTGCTGTGAAAAGACCGTGGCCTAGGCAAGCTGTAGAAGGGAGAGATTTTCTGCCTTAGGGTTCTAGAGGGACCAGAGTTCATCCCCGTCAGAGTGGGGAAACGGCGGCAGGCAGGTGCAGCAGCTGGAGCAGAAAGCTGAGAGCTCACATCTTAACACCAAGCACAGAGAGGGAGAGCTTGAGACGGTGTGAGTTTAACTCTCAGCCCACCCCGCTGCATTCCTCCTCCAACAAGGCCTCATCTCCTAAGCTTTCCCAGACAGTGCCACTAACTGGGGACCAAGTGTTCAGATGCCAGAGCCTATGGGGGCATCTCATTCACACCACGCGCATGGTGTGTAGACTGGAGACTAAAGTCCTCATACTAACTGGGCTGCCTCCTACCCTTGGTCTTAGTCTTTGGGGGCTTACATTCCTGAAAATGATTTTCAGAACCTGCGAGGTGAGATGTTTTGAGCATCGTAAGATCCATGTTTGCGGTTGTAGGCCCCACCCTTTAGAAATGCCTAGCAAATGTTTGTGTGCCATGGAGGATTCCCTCTGTTTGAAACCTCGGAGTTGCTCCTGAGGACAGTACACACTTTATGGTCTAAATGTGCTGAGTGAAGGAGGGCTGCTAGGGTTTTGGGTTTGTGGATCCGCCAAGGTCAGATGCCCTGGCCTGTTCTGTGTTCTGTCATTCTTTGTGTAAGAACTATCTTTTCTTTTCTCTCTTTTTTGAGACAGAGTCTCACTATGTAGCCCTCCTTGGCTGGCCTTGAACTCATAGAGATCCACCTGCCTCAGCCTCCCAAGTGCTGGGGTCAAAGATGAATACAACCAAGGCTATTAAGAGCTATCATTTCTGGAAAGCTCAGCTTGGGCCAGACTGTCCCATCATGCCAGCCAGTCAGGGTTGGTACCCTGGCTGACACCCACATAGGGGTCTGCCTCCCACCCCTTCTCCTAGCCTCCAATGAAGTCTGCCTCAAATGACTTTTTAGAGTACACAAAATGAAATGAGTTATTCAAGGGATACTAACATACCTATATATTTTTAAACCTTGCAGAGGCAGTTTAAAATTGTTCTGGATTATAGAGTTAATACTCACTTCATCATAGCATAAAAGTAAGTTTAAAATCTTGGACTGACTCCAGTTTATCACCAGGTATTTACCGTGAGGGCCTTCCTGTGTCGTTTAGTGTTCTTGGGACAGGACTCGCTCTGGTAGGGTTTCTCTGTGGCTTTGGAGTCAGTCCTGGAGCTAGCTCTTGTAGACCGGGCTTGTAGACCTGCCTCTGCCTCCCGAGTGCTGGGATTAAAGGCGTGCGCCACCACCGCCCAGCACTTGCTCCATTCTTTACCCATTTTGTTGAACTTTGACCTTTAAGTACTTAGCTTTGACCGTTGTTTTTAGTCATTTCCTTAACAGACTCTTAAAGAATGACGGGGGCCAAGGCCAAGGCCATGACCATGGTAGTTATTGATATCTCTGAGAAGGTACTTTCCAAACACTGAGGGCTCTGTCCACCCCAGGAGGTTCTCAGGGGCAGTGGAGAGAAGGAACAATTAGTAACTGGTGACATGTGTGCATTCGCGTTTGCCTGTCCACGTGTGACGTCACCTCTGACCATGCCTGCCCGCGTGTGACGTCATCTCTGACCATGCCTGCCCGCGTGTGACGTCATCTCTGACAATCCCACAGTATGCTTCAGAAGACGCTGAGCTGCTCTTGGTTGGAAATAAGCTGGACTGTGAAGCAGACAGAGAAATCTCCAGGCAGCAAGGAGAAAAGGTGCGTGAACGTGGGGTGCCCTGCAGTTGCTCACTCACCTCCTTGTTTGCATTCATTTGAAGCAGAGGGCAAACACGTTGGTATCTACTGTATTGTCATGTAAGCTGACATTTTGTACAGAAAAAATGTTTTTAGGTTATAAGATTTGCTTTGCTGATTTTTTTCTCCTATCTTGACTTTTGCTAAGGATCTAGTCATGAAGAAGCATTGATACTCATATTTTAAATGTCAGATACACTGTACACGCATAATAGAATTTAAAGATCTCTACAGGTTTTGTTATATGCGTTGCTATTTGCTTACAGGAATTCACTGTACACGTGAGCCTGATATTTGAACATGGATGGGACCGTACAGACCCTGAGCTCCCCACCTTTAGTGGTAAAGCACAGAGTCTGTGGTCCTGTCCGCACGGGTCTGGGTTGTGTTGCACGGTTAAAACGGGCACGTGTCTTCTCAGTTTGCACAGCAGATAACTGGGATGCGATTCTGTGAAGCCAGTGCCAAGGACAATTTCAATGTGGATGAGATATTTCTGAAACTCGTTGACGACATTCTGAAAAAGGTAACAATAAATGTGCTGCTCCACTAGCTGCCGCAGCAGCTGCCGCTCATGCGCAGGGTTTTGGAGTCTGCTTGAGGTAGAATGTTCTGGAGTGACCTTGGGGAGCTGGGGCGGGGCTCACTGGTAGAGCATTTGCCTAGCAACATAGGGTGGGGCTGAATGTGATACAACGTTTCTTAGCAGTCTCGAGGCCCTGGGCTCAGTGTCCAGCACTGCAGGTAAATAAAGTATCTCGTGTTTATGTGACACTTCCTTTTCTCTTCTCTTTTCCCAAAGAATTAAGTTTAATGTGGAGCCCCCTTGTGGTGTAGGGCTTTCCTTAGAGAAGGACCACAGCTACTGGTCTTCAGGCTGTTAAGCCCTAACCAGTTATGTCACTGAGGCCCGAGGAGGACCAATTCATAGACTGTCACAGATGTGCCATAATTCAAAAGGCTGGCAGAGGCTGCTGCTTTCTTCAAACAAATTCTGTTGATTAATATGTTAAATTTTTATTATAGTAGATTCTGTGCAAAGAATGTGTGGTTTTTATCATGTTGCTAGGGATCAAGCCTAGGGTCTCCTCACACAAGCTGGGCAAACACCAGCCTCTTCCAAAGGCATTATAAAACTATACTTCAGGGACTGGAGAGATGGCTCCGTGGTTAAGAACACTGGCTGTTCTTCCAGAGGACCCAGGTTCGATTCCCAGCACCCCAGTTCCAGGGGATCCAACACTCCCTTCTGATTTCATCATTTAACAGACATGTGGCACACAGACCTATACACACACGGAAAACACCCAGACACATAAACAGAAGTTGTACAATTAGAACCTAACCTCTTACCTGCAAGACTAAGGTCTTTGTGTTCTCTCCTTGTTGTTTAGATGCCTCTTGATATTTTGAGAAACGAGTTATCCAATAGCATCCTCTCTCTACAACCAGAGCCTGAGATCCCACCAGAGCTGCCTCCACCTAGACCACATGTGCGATGCTGTTGAGTTGCTGCTTTGGAGACAGAGTGCAAACGACTCCTAGAAGGGGAACCATTCTGTCGTGCACTACAATCATGTGACAATTTCTTTCGCACTTTGTAACCCAAGTCAGCTATATACACTAACTTGTAAATATGCAAATATGCAATCCTGGGTAAGGTTGGGTTGTAAGTTACACACTTCCCTTCAGATCATGTCTCCTCATTACCCCAGTGTGTAGCGGCCATACACTGGGAGGCATAGTACTTCGAATATGAAGAATGGGAGAGAAGAAATGTGTAGTGTCTCCTGAGCACTATAAATGTCCTTGGTAATTACACTACGAGGCAGACACTCCAGTGAGAAGAGAGGACCTGGTGCTTCGTTTTCTGTTTCAAAGAAAAGTCTACAAAACTGAAGATTTTTTGAAAAAGAAGATATGTCAACTGCTTTTTCTTTATTCCCGAGGCTTCCCCAGCTGTAGCCTCTTGAGGTTTGGAGTGTCGTGCCCCAAAGCAAAGCTCCTCCACACCCGCGGAGTTGTCTGTCGGGTTCTGTACTGAGAGGCTTTTCCTAGGCGGGGCTGGATTGGACTGGGTCCCGTGGCTGCAGAGTCTAGGGATTTCCGTTGGCCATGACCTATGCTTTAAGAACAACAAAGATTCAATAGAGAAAAGACTGCTGGACAGGGATTGTAGCTCAGTGTTGAGCACTTGCCTGACACTCTCGAGGCCCTGGCTTCAATCCCCAGCATAAGGGGGAAAGAAAGATAAAGAAAAGTAAAGAAGACAAGTTTTTGAAACTATAGAAAAGATTTTAAAACCACACTGCTGTCCTACACAAATCCTGTTTATAGGGATGTTAGGAGTTACATTTTACTATATGAAGAGTACACATGCATTTGCCTAAACAGCCTGTATCTTTGTAATGATGAACTTCTCCTGTCGATGGTGAAGCCTATTCCTATTAAGCCTAGACTGTGCTCAAGTTTTCTTGTTTTTATTTTGTTTTGTTTTGTTTTCTTTTTTGGTCTGATACAGAATTTGTGAACGCTATCTTTGGTATATCTTTTATTAAACTGCACTGTTTTGTTTAGTCAAGGTAAATAAGTATGTATTTGAATAACTTGGCGTGTCCTGAGTGTTGTGGTATTAGAAGCATCGTGGTCTTTCTACACTAATGAAGTGCAAATAAAATTTTGTATTTATGAATGACAGTCGAATCGCTGTATGCATTTATACAGTTACAGATTATTCAGGCCAGCATTTCACAGTTCAAATCTTAATCTCTTGAGTGTAGACAGGAAAAGCATGGTGTGCAGGGTTCAGCTTGGATCCGAGTCTGTGTGCTCAGGAGGCAGATCAGGTATCAAGACAGTTTTCCAGCAGTGTTCATGGCAGTGGTGCCCTCAGCTGCGGTGCCCACGGCAGTGCACAGCAGCAGTGTGCACAGCAGTCAAAAGTCAGGAACACTGATGGCTGTCAACAGAACAGTGTGTGAGTACACCAGAGTCCAGAAACAGCGGCTACTACTCAGTGAAGTCAGGAACACTGATGGCTGTCAACAGAACAGTGTGTGAGCACACCAGAGTCCAGAAACAGCGGCTACTACTCAGTGTATGCGCAGGAGGCAGCAGCAGTAGGATCACCACAAGATCATGGCCAACCTGGTCTACCTAGTGAATTCCACGCCAACCAGAGCCACGCAGCAGGACCTTGTCTCATATTTCACCAAAAAGCCAACCAATTTTTTAAATATAAGTCAACCCACTCTATACTATTGTGCATATGTAAAAACCTTGATGATATCACTGTGTGAAATAATACAGTTATAAAGTGATCACTATAACTCTACTCTGAAGTAGACTTGAAATTCATAGACAGGGCTGTGGTTTTCAGCTGGGGAAGGAGGGGCTGAGAGCCAGGGTGGAGTGGGTGGAGTGTCCTGAGGAAGATGGAAGGCTGTGTAGATGGGTGTTGAGTATGGCAATACACCAAGAATGAGCTCCTGCATGCAAATGGTGTGCATGGGTCAGGTTAGTATGGAGTCCTAAAGGCTTTCACGGGCGAGCCTTAGTCTGCAGTTAGCCGTTGACTCCCCAGTCCCTCTGGGCTGACCTCCAAGCCTACTCCACCCTTGGTCATAATGAGTGTGGCAAAGCCATGCTTGCCCAAGCTCCACCTCTTCCTGATAAAGCCTGATGAGAAATGCAAGGGACCTGAGAAGAGGAAGGAAGGTTGCCACGGCAGCTGTGATGGCGGGACTCTATGTGGGACCCGACCCCAGCTTCAGGACACGTGTGTCAGGGCTCCTTTCTCTCCTGCCTGCCAGGCCATCCCACACTTGCGCGGTCTCTGCATCCTGGCCATGCCCCTCGTGGTCTGAGCACCCTGAGCTCCTGAGAGCTCCCTTGCAGGGCTCCTCGGAGCTCTTTCTCCCTAGGGGCACCGACCTGTATTGAGTGCTAGCAGGTGCAGAATGTTTACACCTCAGTGGGTGCCAGGTGTGACGACGCACACACTTGTAGATAGATATTCCTACACTCAGGAAGCAGATGCAAGGAAGAGGGAAGTTCAGATCGAGACTGAGCTACATACTGGGGCCCTGTCTTGAAAATCAAAGCCAATGACTAGACAAACAGCCATCAAGAGTTCTTACTGCTCTTGCTAAGGAGCCAGACTTAGTTATTAGCACCTACGTCAAGCAGTACACTCCTGCCTGCAATCCCGATCCCAGGGCCTCTTAGGCCTCATCTCTGCGAGTGTCTGTAGTCACACAGTACACATAACTCAAGACAGGCATACACATAAATACAAATAACCTTTGTTTTGTGTACTTGCCGGCAGATGTATCTGCCCACTGAGACCAGAAAAGGAGGATCCCATAGAACTGGGGCTACAGAAAGTTGTGAGCTGCTGTGCAGGTGCTGGGAATTGAACCCAGGTCCATCTGGAAGAGCATCCAGTGCTTTTAACCACTGAGCCATCTCTCCAGCCCTGATGAATGAAAGTTAAAAACCTAGGTCTGGTGAGATAGTTCAGCTGGTAAGAGTACTTCCACACAAGCCTCGCCGCCTGACTTTGATCCACGGAGTTTGAGCACCCACTGTGGAAAGCTGTCTGAGGCCTCCACCGGGACCCACAAGTTCACTTCATACACATAAGAATAAGTAAAATAAAAACAATGGGCAAGACACAAACTTCCCTAAACCTTGCAAGGTTCATTTCTTTAAAAGTTGTGCAAGTCCAAAGACAGTTTGACAAATAAGCTTTAAAATGTCTATTTCATTGTATTATATAGGGTATGTTTTACCAAAAAAGAAGAAATGTTACCCAGGCCGCCCTGACGAGAGTCCGGTCTCTGTGTCTCTCTTGAGCCCTCTGAGGCAGCAAGAGTTTAGCCTTTATTAGTGCTGGTTAGTTAGGCTGACACCTCTGCCGTGACTCCTCAGTCCCTTAAGGACCTCAATCTGGCCATACCTGTTACCTCAGGACACTGTAAAACGCAGAACAAGGTCCAAGAACAGGTCACATCCACTGATAGCAGCAGCTAATTACTATTTTCTGCATGCCGGGCCTTGTTTCGTGAGACCTAAAGATTCTCACAAGGCCCCTGAGCTGGGTTCGGGGGGGGGGGTCATCGATTATCCCCGTTTCTCAGTCGGGGAAATTGAAGCACCAAACTCCAAATTTCTGTCAGAGGTGATTAGATGTTTTAGTAGTCAATATTTGAACCTGCATAAAGCGATTTTAGAGACCAGATCTTGATCACTGTTGTTCAGTGTGCTCATGAAGGGTGAGCTAGGAACTGAGGGTGATTTCCGGGGTCCTAGACCCCCAAAGGCTCTCTGGCAATCAGTGCACAAACAGACCGCAAGCCTGTGAGTTCTCATCCACTGGACACAGCAGTATGGACCAAACATACTCCCCAGCTGACTATGTCAGCATCACCCGCAAGAGGACAATAAAATCAACATCCTCTCCATATTTCTTGTCTGACTTCTGTAGTCCCTAATGTCAGTGTCCTCAGTATCCTAGGCATTTCTTTTTCTGCGCTTCAGGAGTGGGCTATTTGTTGGCCCGTTTCCAACAGTCATTCCTGGCCTTTTATTTTATCAGGTAAGTAGCCACATGCTCCTAGAGAGGACGTGCCTTCCCACAGTCGTCTTGCCCGGGTGCGGCTGTGTGCCAGCAGCTCGCCTGCAAAGCTGTCGAGGGAATGTGGGCAAGCCTATTGAGGACCGTGCTCTCAGGTACCTCCCTGGTTCTCAGTCGATCATTGTCGCAGATTGCGTAGAAATTTGCCAACTGTCCTGGAGCTGTCAAGGAATTCTGCTTTTAAAACATTGTCAAAATATTAGAAGAGTCAAACGAGGAAAATGGAGAGAAGCCAAATCCTTCCACTTTCCAGTCACTGAGCTAAACCGGAGCCTCTGCGTTCTGGCTCGTGCAGCTTTCAGTTGGGATCCTCCCCAAGCCGAGGGCATCGTCGACTCTCAGGATTCGCTCTTCCGTGCAGTGGCCAGTGTGCACACACTCACCCACACCTGTGCTTCAGCCTTCACGTAGTTCCAGGGACCTCCTGTCTCTAGGGCAGACAGTCCTGGACTCTGAAGACAAATGCCGCTTTTATGGGCTGCAGGCTCTCACTGGGTAAGGGGTCTATTCCTCATGGCTTTCAGGGGAGGCAGTCCAGTCCAATCAAACCTGCAAGATTCTTTGCAAGAATCAAACTCACAGATTCAATGCAATGCCCATCAAAATCACAGAAAAATTCTTCAAAGACTTTGAAAGAACAGTACTCAGCTTCATTTGGAAAAGCAAAAAACCCAGGATAGCCAAAACAATCCTGGGCAATAAAAGAACTTCTGGAGGCATCACAATCCCTGACTTCAAACTCTACTATAGAACTACAGTACTGAAAACAGCCTGGTA
>JAQHUG010000679.1:86280-104108 GCA_028555095.1 Dicrostonyx torquatus
GAATTTTGCAGGAAAATGGATGGAGCTAGAAAACATTATTTTGAGTGAGGTAACCCAGACACAGAAAGACAATTATCACATGTGCTCACTCATAGGTGGTTTTTAAACATAAAGCAAAGAAAGCCAGCCTACAAACCATAATCTCAGAGAACTTAGACAACAATGAGGACACTAAGAGAGACTTACATAGATCTAATATACATGGGAAACTATAAAAAGACAAGATCTCCTGAGTAAATTGGGAGCATAGGGACATTGGGGGAGGGTTGATGGGGGAGGGGAGCAGAGAAAAATGTAGAGCTCAATAAATATCAATAAAGAAAAAAAAAGAGTCAAGCTCATTCTGGATTTTATACACAGAGACAAGAAAGCCAGACCCACCAAAACAGTTTTACAAAAAAAATCATCAGAGCCCCCATTACTCTACCTGGTTTCACTAATTCTTCTGAGTCTCCACTAGTGCAGGCAGAGGAGAAGGGTGGAATGGGATGGAGAAAAAAGTGACCATCATGCTATGGCGAATTAACTTGACACATGGACAGGGTGAGTCAGTGGAGAAAGGATCATGAGGTACATTTAAAAAGTAACTTGAGTCTCCACCTCTATGAAGACTGCCTGGGTTCCGTGTTGTGAGTCCGAGCTTGCTCAAAGTTGTGGACTTTCAGACAAGGTGGAATGGAATAGGCTCACATTTTTGGGCCTCCACAGTTCGGTCCCCAGCAATGCAAAGCCAAGTGGAAAGACACAATACTGAGGCAGGAGAGGTGACTCGGGGGTTTAGTTGTGCGTCCTGCTCTTTCAAAGGATCAGAGTTCGGTTCCCAGAACCCACCTTGTCATGCTGCTCAAAACTGCCTATAATTGGCGATTCAATTCCTCTAGCCTCTGTGGCCACCTGTATTCATGGGCACATACCCATAACTTAAAATAAATATGCTATAGAAAAATTTAAAGACACAATACTAAGACATCATCACATGGTACTCTGTGTTTACAATTTTTCTGTCCTATATATCAGTTAAAATTTAACTCAGGGAGGCTGGAGATGGCTCAGTGGTTAAGAGCACTGCTGCTCTCCCAGAGGTTCTGGGTTCAATTCCCAGCATCCACATAGCAACTTATAACTGTCTGTAACTCCTGTTCCAAGGGATCCAACACCATCTCCATTGACTTTCTAATCTTCCGCCACCTGAACAAGCCCTACCATCTGCCTGGTGCTTTTTAAACATACGATCCTCTTAATCATCTGCGCAGCATGCCCACACTCTGGGCCCCTGCCATGTGAACTTTATCAAAAATACACATAGTGCAAAGCCTTTCTCGGCTTCTTCCCCACATAGCTGGGCCCCTGCATTCTTTGCTGCGCTCTGACACCAAGGCTTCACGTGATGTGACACAACCAAGCTCTTCTCTAATCTATGGTAACCCAGGAGAAGAAGGGATACTGTCGGATGCACCTTGAACCATGCTGCAGTAATGCAACGGTTCCACTGGGTGGCAGCACAGCACCCATGATTGTATTCAAGCTTGCTTGGTGAACTCATTTCTAAATTAGAATCTGGAATGTCTTACACTATATATAAAGTGAATGCATAATTGAAATTCATTGTTGGTGTTACATATAATCAATAAGAAGAACGTGGGGAAAAAAGAAGAAGAACGTAGGTTTGTCTATTGTACCCTAGATCTTAGCAATAATTTTACCTAATAAATGTAGGGAAGATTTCCTAATATAGGACAGAAGATTTTTAGATACAAAGAAATTCTATTGGAAGTCAGCCTGGGCGACACAGCAAGTTCCAGGACGGCCAGGACTACTGGAGAAACCCTGTCTCAAAAGGAAAGGAAGAAATCCTAGAAGTAAAGTGTGTACAATAATCTTAAAGGAAATTCTTCGAGCAAGCGGTATTTTTCCCCTAAGTACTGTTTAAGGAAGGCAATTGTTTTTTTGTTTGGTTTTAGTGTGTGTGTGTGTGTGTGTGTGTGTGTGTGTGTGTGTGTGTGTGTGTGTTTGCTTGTCTGTTTCCATGCAGGGTCTGGCTCCACACAACCCCGAATGGCTCAAACCTACCTGCTCTTCCCTCAGCTCCCAAGAGCGGGTAGACAAGTTTGCGTTGGACCACACCCGGGTCAAACTGTATATTATTACTAAATGAACCTGGCATTTGCTTTTTCTTTCCTTCCTTTTCTGTTTTCATATATGTGTGGTGCCTGTGCGGATGTGAAGTCATGAGGGATGCGCACGCAGGTCGATGTGGGTGAATAAATGTGTAGGCGAGGCTTACGTGAGGACCATTCTCGGCTCTTCCACCTTATTTAATGAGGCGGCGTCTCTCAACCAAACTCAAAGGTCACCTAGAGTGCTGGCCTCGCTAGGGGACCTCACCCTCCACCCCCACACCTCAGCCGTCTCTGCCTTCTGGCGCTGCAATTGTAGGCCATGCCCTTCGAACGCTTACATAGCTACCAGGGACCCCAGCTCCGTCCTCTCTGAGCCATCTTGCATCCCACTTTTTAAATGTTAAGGACCACACTTAGAGGTGACTGGCGACCAGAACAGACATCTCGGGAGCAGTGAAGGAAAAGATGAGCCAGCAACGAGTGTGATGGGTAAGAAAGCTCCAGGAGCCCGGAGGCTGACCCGGAGGTCCCGTCTACACAGCAGCAGCGGCGTCGCTTGTATTCCAGCATGCTCCTGAGAGGCTGAGAAAGGAGTGCGCGCGCATGGGAAACTGTGCCATCAGGTTCCATAGGAGGAGAGAAGGGGGTGGGAATGGAAAAACGGAGAGATCAGATATGTCCTGTGAATTCTGAAAGCGTGAAACCCGACCGAGAGCACTGAGTTAGGTAGCGTTAGGGTTCTGCTGACATCAGCTAGCTGCAGAGTGTCTCAGGGGACAAGGAAGGGAGTCTAAATTTGTCTCAGTTTCTCTTCTGGGGACTTGGAGTTAGGCAGAAAAAGGGCTAGGAGAAGCCCCAAGTTGGAATGGGGGGGGGGGGCAAACAGGAATCAGTCACCATACAGGAGCTGGGTACACTAGGAGAGTGGTCCCTTGCCTCAGACCAGCTGCTGTCTCCTGAGGCCCAGGCGGCCCTGGAAATTCTCTGGTAATCTGTTCTGTTTGGGGAATTTGACCGCAGAATCAGGCCCATTGGTTTTTTGGTTTTGTTTGTTTGTTTGTTTTAAAGAGGACATCAATTATGAGTTATATAGCTTTTGTTTTTTTTTCTCAGTGACTATCCCTGAGCCCCCCAGAAGCAGCCAGACCTCAGAGGTTGCCCCTTCAGCCTCTCCCAATGGCTCAATCCACAGACGAGCTCACTGGCTCTGCTCTTCATGCGGGTGAAACTGTCAGGTTGAGGAGCCACAGATTGCGACCTTGGTGCCAATAAGCCAGAACCTCCCCCGTGCCACAGCAGAGGCATACAGAGTTGATGCTTCTTTCTGTGATGGCAATGGGTTTGCCTCAGAACTGAGACACATTTCCCAGAACACAGTATATGAATATACTACCCATTCTGTATTTAAGTAGATGGTAATGCTATTGAAATAGTCATTCTGTAACAAAAATAATGATCAACTAGATGAATAATTAGATTATCTAAATATTTAAATTGGATCTTATAATTTGAGTTATCATGTAAATTTAAACAACTGTTTAATAATGAAATTAATATAATTATGAATTATATAGATATAATTTGTCAATTTGAAGCTGCTTCTCCTTTTCCTTTTTCCCCATTCTGAAAATCAGATAGTGGCATTTCACTCTGCTTTTTTTTTGTGATTATGGAACTTTGTGTAGGTTAAGCAAACCCTTGGGATGGAGAGACGGCTCAGTGGTTAAGAGCACTGCCTGCTCTTCCAAAGGTCCTGAGTTCAATTCCCGGCAACCACATGGTGGCTCCCAACCATCTATAATGAGGTCTGGTGCCCTCTTCTGGCCTGCAGACATACATACACACAGACAGAATATTGTATACATAATAAATAAATAAATAGATAAATAATAAAAAAGATACAACTTAAAAAAAAAAGCAAACCCTTTGCCGCTGAGCTATAACCCCCAGTTCTCACTGTGGTCTTAATGTAGTTTTTCGATTTCTCTCTTCGGCCCTTTGCTTTGCCTTGTTGGTCTGTAGCAGCTCTTGACATACACGGGTGCTCTCCTGAGTGTTTCTACTGAGCTATGAATTTTAGTGTGTGATTTGGGACGTGATGTCTCAGTAGATAGAACCGTGAAGAAGATGAACCCGTACTTGGCGGCAGTTGGCAGTGGCCCAGAGAGAGCAGCAGAGGTCAGCACCCTTGCTAAGGTCAGTGTCAGGTAGCTGGGCGTTAATTAACCCCATCCAAAAGATCTCAGACTCTCCACTTCATTGGACATTTGTGGCATCTTCCAAAAACATGTTGGAGAACGAATTGCATTTGCTCAGATTCTGATCCTCATGGTTGATGTTCCATAAATAAATAAATAAACACAAGCAGCTCCCCCCCCCCCCCCGCCCCCCCCCCCCCCGTATGGTTGAGGACTTGCTGAAAAAGAACTTCACCAGCTACCTGGCTCGGCGTGGCTGCGCCGTGGTTCTGTTTGGTCTTCACACTCAGGTGGAGTTATAGAGAAAGGAAATGGACTGTTCTCCCTCCGAAGTAGTACTTTAAGCGGAGCCTGAGTGAAGTCGCTTTGTGAGGAGCGTTTCCCTGACTCATGCCTGTGTGTGCAGCCCCTGGGCAGCCATCCCGGAACTCCTTTCTTACAGGGAGAGCCAAGGACAGGGCAGCTTCTCCCCGAGTGGCTCCTCGAAGGGCCCTCTCCAGGTGGAGGGGAGAAGAGATGGAAAGCAATGTCCTGGGTCCCGCCACACCTTTGCAGCGCCCCAAACTAGCAGCTGCCTGCTCCAAAGAGTCAAACGATTCTCTGCCTTCCTATCTGGCATCATCTGCGATGGCTCGTTGCCCCTGGCATTACACCCGTACTCACATTCCAGGAAAGGTCTGATTTCATAGGGCAAACGCTCCATGGAAGCAGCACAGAATCCCCAAGCACTCCGCAGACCTAGATGTGAGACTATCAGGTGTCCAGCCTGCTCCGAGCAGCAGGCTGTGACTTCCCCATTCTAACACAAGCCTGGCTTTGTTGAAGTCACTCCTTGCACTGTCCCAGACTCCCGGCAGAGGGCGCCCGCCTGAGTCGCCTTCCCTTCAGTTCTCTCTTACTCAAAGGAGGAGCCAAGTGACCAGAGCCTGCCTTAGACATAGCCTTTTAAAGTCACCGCGGTGTCATCGCCTCACCATTCCACGGCCTCGGTTTTAAGATCCAGGAGCTGGTCCCTTCGGGTTTTTGGTTGCTTTTCCTTATCTGTCACAGGGACCCCACTCAGACACAATTGAGGCCTCACTCAAGTATTTGGTTCTTAGGTATAATCCTGAGTGTCCAGAGGATAGAGTTTCCGTTGTTTGTTTTTATTTGGCTTGGTTTTTTTTTTTTTTTCGAGACAGAATTTTACTACGTAGCTCTGGCTGTCCTGGAACTCATTCTGTAGACCAGGCTGGCCTTGACTGGGGGAATCTGCCTGCCTCTGCCTCCCGAGCGCCACCACCGCCAGACAGTGGACAGAGTTTGTTTGTTTTTAAGGTAAAAACTACATTCTGGCATCTCCCTGGACAGCTGCGGGTGGCTTCTCAGACACAAGCAGTTTATCGGAAGATTAGTTAGCTGGAGCATCTGGAAGAGAGGTGGGAATATTCCACAGGATTCTCCACCAAGGAAATCAAATCCTAGTTAAACCTGAAATGGCCTCAGCAACAGCACAAGATGGAGGAGCCTCTGCCGGGCTCTGTCCTATCCCAGTCATCGTCACACTTTAGGAGTTTACAATGTTTCCTTCTTTATCTATTTGTTTGCTTTTTGTTGTTGTTGTTTTGGCTTTTTTTGGTTTTTGTTTGGCTTTTTCAAGACAGGGTTTCTCTGTGTAGCCCTGGCTGTCCTGGAACTTGCTCTGTCCTCGCCTCCCAAATGCTAGGATTAAAGGCATGCACCACCAACACCTGGCTTTCCTTCATTATTTACAAAAAAAAAAAAAAAAAAAAAAATTTCCCTCTACCCCAACCTGCCTCCTGGTCTTTCTTCCTCTCTCCTATCAGCATACCCATTCTATCTGCCCTGTAGCCATAGCAAGTAGCAACCTGCAGGTCAAGGCAATTCAGACTGCTCTGAGGAGCCTTGGGCAGCAGTCCAGACAGTTGCCTCCCTTAACCTCTCATAAACTTGGTCCTGGAAGGAGCCCAGCAGCCATCTCGTGCTCTCTCTGTTCTCATTTGTATCCAGCTGGGGGGTGACATTAAGCCCCACGGCCACTTTTCCCAGTGGGGGAACACAGTCACTCTGTCCCCCCAGTAGCTGACTTAAAATCAAGAATGGACATCTTCAAGAGAAAGGGCTATCTTCACTTCATCTTGGGGAGGGGCGGTCTTCAGAGTAACGGCTGTAGCAAGGGGAGAAGCACTCAGGAACTTCGAGGGGGAAACCCAGAGAGATCTTACATCACAGTTGCTACGGCAAAATGTATTGTCACCTCTTGCTGTTTGACTGTGATAGCTCCTTGTCCTGGGAGAGCTTCCTACGGACAGACAGATCCCCATGGAAGCTCTGTCTCCAGGACATCTCTAGAAGCCAGCTTGAGCACCACAGACATACAAACAGGACCCCATCCTTTATAGAGTGTTTTGTGGCAGTCACCAGAGCACACAGGACAGAGATCAGGCTAGCAAAGGGACCACATCAGCTACCAAACTGTGCTGGCCCTGGCTGAGTGGTCAGAGGCCTGAACCTGAGATTAGATTGCAGGTGCCAAGGGCAGGCTGGCACTTAGAACTGTGACGTTCAGTGGTAACTGATGTCTGCCTCCTGGAGTGTCTTTGCTCGTGATGCTGGTGTGAATAACCACACCTAAGTGGGAATCTGTTTCCCACAGTTGGTGAGGAGTAGAGGTGGCAGCTGGAACCACAGCCCTTCTGCCCCTAGGGGTGGAACCAAGAGCCATTCCTGGGCAGCAGCTGGTGCCCATTCCAGTTGTAACTTACCACATCCCATGAATCTGAGGAAGGCACAGGATTCCTGCGGCCTCCTTTTCTTCTCCTCTACAAAATGAGATCTCCAGCCAAGCTGACCCTAAGAACGGCCCCAGGTTACCTGGCCAAAGCCACCTTAGTTTTCAAGGACAGCCTGTGGCTTTGTTGGATTGGACACTAGAGTGTCCACACCCTGAGTTCTCTAGAGAACAACCTCAAAGCCTTGAAGGCACATCACCCAGCTTTACAGCTAAGAGATCCTGAGGACCCCCAGGTGCTCCTGAGAGCCCTGGGTGGAGCTGTCACCAGTCCCGAGTCACAGAGGAGATAACAGAAGTTGACCAATCTTAGATTGAACTGAAATCTTTAAATCAGTAAGAAAGGGCATGTGCCACCAACCCCGGCAACCTGAGTTCAGTCCTGGAACCCACTTGCTGAAGGAAGAGAATTGACTCCCACAGTTTGGCGTCTGGCCTCCCTGTGAAAGCCGTGGTAGCAGTAAGACCACACACACATGCAAATAAATAAACAAATAAATGTCAAATCGTGTTCAGTATTTCCTGCCCTTCAGTTGGCTTACCATAACAGTCTGTAATTTTATCACGTTCCCGGCATTCTGTCTTGTTCTGCTATTTTTCCTTGCTGGGGGGTACAGCGCAGGGCCTCACACGTACTAGGTAAGCACACTAAAATAAGGGACACCTTCAGTCCTTTCAAAGTCTGCTTTATACAGGTCTTAGCTACCCTCCTGAGAGGCCACCGGCCTCGCTAACACAAACTAGTCTTGCAGGTTTTTGCTTTGCTTTGTTTTGTTTTTTAAATAGCATGCAAACGGCTTGCCCGGCGTCCTACAGGGCTTCAGAACTCGGGCGACGTTCTGTGGCTCTGGTCAAGCGGCCTGCTCAGAGCCTAACCTTCCTGTAGACATTAATCAATACCAATATCTGGAGAAAAAAAAAAAAAGGAATGGGATTGGAGAGATGGGCTCAGCTGTTACGAAAATCCAGGATCAATTCTCAGCACCCGCATGGCGGCTCACAACTATGACTCCAGTTCCAGGGTGCAACACCCTCACACAGACAGACAGACAGACAGACAGACAGACATGCAGGCAAAGCATGTCTTATTTTAAATGCACATAAAATAAAAATGATTTATTTAAAAAAATTTTAAAATGCTGGGCGGTGGTGGCATGCACCTTTTCTCCCAGCTCGTGGGAGGCAGAGACAGGCAAATCTATGTGAGTTCGAGGCCAGCCTGGTCTACAAGAGCGAGGACAGGCTCCAAAGCCACACAGAGAAACCCCGTCTCGGGAAATAAATAAATTAATTAAATTAAATAAATAAAAGGCTGCGTCTGCATAAGGATCGGGATCTGCCCAGGACTGTCTTGTTCGTTAGTGGGGACTGTGGCACATTCGGGTTTGCATCTTTTGGCCCTGACTTCTGTTTCTATATGACTTCATACATGATTCTCTTGAATATTGAAAATTCAGACCAATGAAATTTACTAATCCTGATAACTATAAAAATGTACTCTCCTTGCTTTGCAATACATCTCATTATCAAGCTATAAAAATAACAACAGTGTGCCAGGTGGTGGCGGCGGCGGCAGTGCACGCCTTTAATCCCAGCACTCGGGAGGCAGAGGCAGGCGGAACTCTGTGAGTTCGAGACCAGCCTGGTCTACAAGAGCTAGTTCCAGGACAGGCTCCAAAGCTACAGAGAAACCCTGTCTCGAAAAACAAAAAAACAAACAAACAAAAAAAATCAAACAACAACAACAAAAACCCAGTGAACTGCAGAAACTTTTCGCTTAGTTGGGCCATAGCTATGTATGAGAATTCATCTGTTTACTTATTTCTTTGTTTTGTTTTGTTTGGAGACAGAGTCTCACTAGGTAGCTCTGGCTGGCCTAGAACTCACAGAGTTTCTCCTGCCTTTGCCTCCTGAGTTTTGTACTTGTTCTTTTATTTAACAATTCTGATTCAGCCCAAGAGAAGAAAGGCCTTTTGAGCCAGGCTCTGTGGGCAGAGGTGGGGCAGGAGCGGGAAGTGTAGAGTATTCCCACTAACGGGATTCCCCAGCCCCTCAGCCTGGTGGTTGCTATGTGTCCTAATTACTACTCCCTAGCAGGTCAGGATGTGATGGAAGGTAGGTGTGTCCTGAGGGTGCAAATGAGTGTCTGAGAGGGTGCTGACAGATGATTGATCACGACCGCCAAGGAAGGGGGCAGGGAGGGAGGCAAAAAGATAAAAACACTGACTTAGTTATAAGATAGCAACGCTGACTTTATCAGTGATGTTACCAAATGGGTACGTGGGTGAATATGGGGCCCCGGTTCAATCAACGACTTATTCCGTCTATTTGGGAAATGCTGCTTTGCCGTAATTCAAAGAGAGAGAGAGCTAACTCTTCACATGCTTCCGTGTTGTCCTGTAACGAGCCTTTCACGTTAATTGCTCTACAGAAGCTCATTGCTCACATATGAAAAGACAAATTTGCGTCTTTACCTATTAAAACAAATTAAACAATAACGCAGTGACAGTCAAACTCTGGGCAAGTGTGTGGCACGGACTGGAAAGACTAGGAACCGGGAGGCTGGTCCCAGTAGCTGTGGATTATGAGGGAAGGCCAGCCTGGACCAGTTCCACAGGGTACCTTGAGGCTGGGACGCCCCGTTAAAAATTTCTCCTCTGGTTCCTCTTGTGAATTTTACCGAGGAAAACAGCCCCCCACCATCACCCAGGAGACTGGCAGGGAGTGGAAACCACACCCTTTCTCATTGCACTTGGCAGCTGGGCGCTTGGCCTCCCAGGACTGCGAGCTAATCGGATCTCATGATGAATGTGGGGCCCTGGGACCACCAGCTATGCCATGACTGAACTCCCCAGGCCTCAGTAACTTCTGCCTCTGGGAGGAGCCTGTCTAAGTCTTGAGGCACCCCCACCCTCTCCCCAGGAAAGAGGCCGAACGTGCTTTTGTTCTGAAAGTCTTAGTCCTCCATGGGGCCCTTTGGTTCCTGAAGCGACAACCTCTGATTTTGATCACTTTACTTTGTTCATGTTCCCATAGGTCCTGCAGGTTAGCATGGAATTTGAAGACAAAGGCTAGGCCTTCCCGTTCAGTTTTGTTAACTAAAATTTAAAAAGAAGAATAGCGTGCAGTGCAGGACAATAGGGGTCCCGGCCATTAGTGCTGGGCTAAATCTTTATTCTGAGGCTCCGGCAACAGCCGCGCCTTTCTTTGTCCCACTGTGCGCCAGTTGGCTCAGTGACTTCAGAGGGAGGGCTCCAGCTGTATGGAAAGTGCAGAGTCCTTGGTGGAGGCTGCGGGGGGGGGGTTAGGGGGGAGCTCAGGGGAGGGGGTGCGTGTGTGTGCGTGTGTGTGTGTGTGTGTGTGCGCGCGCGCGCGCGCTACGCAGTGGATTTCCATAACAATGTCTTCTTTTGTTTCTTTTTTTGTTGTTGTTGTTGTTGTTGTTTTTTGTTTTTCGAGACAGGGTTTCTCTGTGGCTTTGGAGCCTGTCCTGAAATTAGCTGGAACTCAAAAAGATCCGCCTGCCTCTGCCTCCCGAGTGCTGGGATTAAAGGCTGTGCCACCACCGCCCGTCTGCATCTAGTCTTTCTTTTCCTTCCCCACTCAGGTTGGCCTCTAGCGCCCTAGCTAAGGATGACCTTGAACTTCCAACCCCCCAACCTCCACCTCCCAAGCGCTGAGATTAAAGGCTCCCTTCACCACTCCCAGTTTAGCATGACCTTAAAAGGAGCCTGTAAGAATGGCAGATCTGCTCCCATCTAGGACCCATGGCTACTACAGAGCAGAGTGGGGGCACACTTCAGAGACTCCCATACATGTTGGTGCCCATACCCGCAGGCTGGTGGGCTCTGCTGAACGGGGAGAGTGCTCCCTCTGCCATCTGCCCTCTAGGAGTAGGGGTCGGAGAGCTGATCCACCATCCTTACCCTTTTGTCCCTGTCAGGGAAGTGTGGTCATCCCATCATGTGTCCTGTGATGAGTTGGCAGTAAATGAGCAGGGACAAGGCACACAGAGGACAGGAGCCCCTAGGAGCCTCCAGGAGCTGAAGTCTCTTTTCCCTACCACCACTACTACAATTTAAAGACAAATTTGAAGTAAGCTTTAAATAAATACTGGCCAAGTTGATGGATTCTGGCCAGGTCCATTTGTATGTTCCCATAATACCTTGCAGAGGCTGATTAAAGGCAAATCCATAAGGCCACCATATTTCCCATCAGAGCCGATCAGGGGCAAGTGTACATCCGATGTATTTCCTGCCCACATACCTCCCACCCACATATGATAAAGCACATTCGGATGGATAAAAGAAACATAGGACAAACAGGAACATATTCTTCCCCCCCTCCCCCAGCCGCGCCCCGAAACTAGCTCCTGTACACCAGGCTGGCCTTGAACTCACAGAGATCCACCTGCCTCTGCTGGGATTAAAGGCTTGCACCACCACTACCCGCCAGGAATGTATTCTTTATGGTCTTAAGAGCAAACAGAGGGCTGGAGAGATGGCTCAGAGGTTAAGAGCATTGCCTGCTCTTCCAAAGGTCCTGAGTTCAATTCCCAGCAACCACATGGTGGCTCACAACCATCTGTAATGAGGTCTGGTGCCCTCTTCGGGCCTGCAGGCATAAACGCAGACAGAATACTGTATGTATAATAAATAAATAAGTGTTTAAAAATAAAAAAGAGCAAACAGAACTCTTAACCTACAAGAGGTATTTCGTATTTCTCCTGTTTCGGTCTCACAAGGGCCAAGAGGAGTTTTCTCTGGAGAAGACTAACGAAGTGAGTTCTAGGACAGCCAGGGCTGTTGTTACACACAGAGAAACCCTACCTTGAAACAAACAACAGCAACGAAATAATGATACCCTCCCCAACGGCTCTTGTGCCGGTCCTCAGTTGGTGGAATTGTTTGGGGAAGGATCCGAAGGTGTGGTTTTGTTGAAGGTCTGTCACTGCGGACTCTCACTGTGGATGGGCTTTGAGGTTTCCAAAGACACAGCTGGCTTTCTCTGTGCCTCAGGCTTGTGGATCAGTTGAAGTTCTTAGCTACTGCTCCAGGGCCATGTCTGCCTGCCTGCTGCCTGCTCCCCAGCTCCCCAGCAGCCATCATGGTCACGATTCCAACTCCCTGGAACTGTGAACCCTCAGACTGAATTCTTTTTTATTTTATTTTATTTATCTGTCTTAGTTTGGGTTTTTAATTCTGTAAAGAGACACTATGCCCATGACAACTCTTTTTCTTTTTCTTTTGGTTTTTTGAGACAGGGTTTCTCTGTAGCTTTTGGGAGCCTGGAACTAGCTCTTGTAGACCAGGCTGGTCTCGAACTCACAAAGATCCGCCTGCCTCTGCCTCCCTAGTGCTGGGATTAAAGGCGTGCGCCACCACCGCCCGGCATGACAACTCTTATAAAGCACAATATTTAATTGAGGTGTTGGATCACAGTTTCAGAGCTTCAGTCCATTAGCATGACGGACAGCGTGCAGACAGACATGGTGCTGGAGCTGAGAGTGCTTCATCTTGCAGGAAACAGGAAGTTGACTAATACACCGGGTGATATCCTGAGTATAGGAAACTTCAAAGTCTGCCCACACTGCCACACTTCCTCCAACAAGGCCACACCCACTCCAATGAAGCCACACCCACTCCAACAAGGCCACATCCACTCCAACAAGGCCATACCTCCGAACAGTGCCACTGCCTATGAGATTATGGGGCCAATTGCATTCAAACTACCACATCGTCTGCATTTGTTTGTTTGTTTATTGGTTTATTTATTGTTTTTATGGGACAGGGTTTCTCTGTGTAGCCCTGACTGTCCTGGGACTTGCTATATAGACCAGGCTGGCCTCAAACTCAGAGATCCACCTGCCTCTGTCTCCAAGTGCTAGGACTAAAGGCGTGTGCCACCACTGCCCGGCTTCTTCTACTCTTTCATTTGGTCATGATGCTTTGTCACAGCAGTAGAAAAGTAACCGAAACAGGTGGTGAGCTGGACATAGGTGACAGTGCCGAGCCAGATTGAAACGGAAAAATCAGAGGTTCAAGATCTGCCCCCCTCACAGACACCCCCACCATGCACATAGTTCAAAGCCAATCTGACATACTTGAGACCCTGTCTCAAATAAACAACAAAAGTAGCCCCAGGGCTGGAGAAGGGGCTCAGTGGGTAAGAACACTGGCTGCTCCTCCAGAGGATCTGAGTTCAACTTCTGGCAACCGTAAGGTGTTGCATGTGGAGGAGCAGGCTGTGGGGGCTGCATTCCCCGGCTCCCAGCCACGGGCCTGCTTTTGGCCCTGGCTAGCTTATACCCGGAATAATTACACACAAACTGTATTCATTTAAATTCTGCCTGGCCCATTAGTTCTAGCCTCTTCTCAACCCATTTCTAATAGTCTGTGTGTCACCACAAGGTAGTGGTCTTACTGGGAAAGATTCAGTATGTCTGACCCTGGTGGCTTCATGGCGGCTCTCCCTGAGCCTTCCCTATCCCAGAATTCCATTCTGTCCTCCCTGCCTATCTAAGATTTTGCCCTATCAAAAGGCCAAGACAGTTTCTTTATTAACCAATGAAAGCAACCCAAATACAGAAGGACCCTCCTACACCACTATGGTGGCTCACAACTGTCTGAAACTCCAGTCCTAGTGAGTCTAGCAGTTGCCTCTAGCACACATGTGGTAAGCAGGCAAACATGCAGGCAAAACACTCACATACAGTCTTTAAAAAAATGACCTCTGGCCGGGCGGTGATGGCGCACGCCTTTAATCCCAGCACTCGGGAGGCAGAGGCAGGCGGATCTCTGTGAGTTCGAGACCAGCCTGGTCTACAAGAGCTAGTTCCAGGACAGGCTCCAAAGCTACAGAGAAACCTGTCTCAAAAAAAAAACCAAAAAAAAAAAAAAAATGACCTCTGCTATCTGACAATCTTAGAAATACTGACAAGATTTAAACTCAAACATCAAGGGGAAGGAGAAAGCGGTTTTGAGGGAAGAGAGGAGAGAAATCGAGGGAACATGCTCGGACAAAGGCCAAGTTGAATGAGACTCCTGTACACCTCAAGTCATTGTCTCTCTTTGTTCACAATTTGACACAAAACACATGTATTCGGGCATTTAGATCCCAGCCAGTGATGTGGGTTAGGCCCTTGGGATCTAGGTACAATCTCACATATCCGTGATATTTCTGTCACCTCTTTTGTAAAAAGAAAATCTTTAATGAAATTTTGGTCACCCTTGTGCACAGTGTGAGAACATGTGTTCTTCCCGGTATCCTGCACCTCAGATCTGTGATGCCACCCACTCTGTGAGACAGAGGTGAGACAGGGGCCGTACAGCCTGGCGCGACGCCACCCGCTCTGTGAGGTAAGACAGTGGCTGGGCAGCCTGGGAATACTCAGAAGGGTCCAGCTGATGACGGTGAATGGCGCACGTCAGCCAGAGACCTCCACCCAAATCCCTAAGCTATTGGAAAGAAGAATGAAGTGGAAGAGTAACAAAGATTCCAACTTTAGTTAGGCTCCTGAATATTTTCTGGGCCCTTCAATGGGGTGGAGACAGCGATGGTGGGCTCTCTCAGGGGTGGGCTCTGGAGTGGGAGATGTGGAACGAGGTGGAGCTTCCCCACACAGACCAAGTATTGGAGTGGGGCAGAGTGATCAAGAGCTGAACTTGCTCTCCTGGCACGCTGCTCTTACAGGAGCTAAGCATACCAGAGGCTGTCTTAATCCCTTCTGTGGGTTCAGCCCCAGGGATCCAAAGACCCCCCTCTTCAGACCTCAGTAGGGACCTAACCTCCAACACTTGAGCCTCTTAAGTACTTGAGCAGAAGAGGAACGGATGTGGCAGGAATGCAATGCTGTCTCAGAGTGACAGCAGTGGAGCAGAGGTAGCTGGGAGCAGCAGGTGAGATCACATGTCTTGAGCCTTAGGCAGGAGGCAGAGTGCACTGAGGATGGCAGGAGGCTTTTGGAGCCTGAAAGCCCTCCCCTCCCACCCTATGACACACCTCCTCCCATAAGGCCTTGCCCTCGAATCCTTCCCAATTAGTTCCAGCTGCTGACAACCAAGTATCCAAACACATGAGCATATAGAGGCCATTCTCATTCAAACCAGCACACATGTCTAAACCACAGCCCCATCAAACCCAGTGCTTCTTTCTGGTGGTTTTCCATCTGCTGATCACGCCCACACTTGCCCAGACTGTATGTGGAGTGGAAACAAACCTCTCTCCCCGCTGCTGGTCTATCATCATGGTTGCCAATGAGGTCTTCCTTCTTGTGATTTAACATGAGTCATTGATTGTTTTCTGTCTTTAACAGTTCCTCTTGTTAATCCCATTGGTCAAGAATAAGACCACTACCACAGTTTAAAGCCAAATTTGAAGCAGGCTTTAATTAAATACTGACCAGGCGAATGGGCTCTGACCAGGTTCCTGGGAAATGGCAAGGGCTTAAGAAGGAAACCCTGTAACTCCTTACATTCCCAGCAGGTCCAATCAGGGGCAAGCATACATCCCGACCATTTCCTACCTACCTCCCACCCACACCTGCAGATGGGTCAAACAAACTTGTCTAAGGGAGTGAAAACTCGTGGCTTGTTATCTCCGATAAACAAACACCTCCAGACTTTCAGGAGCTGTCATCTTTGGGCAAGGGGCTTACAGATCTGAGGTGTTTTGTTCCATGGATCTCTAAGGCATAGGAATTAAAACTCAAAATATAACTTTGGCTCTCACACTCTGTATGAGGAATCCACCATGTGACTTGTAATGTCCTCAGAGTCTTACACGTGTGGTCCTGTGCATGACAAAGGCAGAGTGACATATGACTGTCGCTGCCTCCCTTCCAGATGCCTCTCTAAGAAAGGCTGGGCTGTCCACGGACTCCTACTTCTTCCCCTTGGTTGGGTAGAGGCAGATAATTGGCCCAAGCTGGGTCCATCGATTTTCCTGTCCTAAGAGTTTTGGGACATAGGGACTGGGAAAAGGAACCAGTGAGAGCTGCAATGTCCCATGTGTTTGTAGCTCAGACCTTTACTAAAGGTGGCCAAAGCCACCAACAGAAATGACAAAAGACAAGTCAGTGTGCAGACACCGTTTGCAGGGAGAAGTAGAGGCAATGGAGCCACAAGACGGTCTGATTCCCTGTACAGGAGACCAGAAATATCTTCACCTCATAGAAGCCTCAGAACTGTTACCATCCTTCAAATAATAGAAACTCACGAGACCTTGTGTTCTGGTGTAAAAGATGCTGTGACCTAAATCTAATCTGGTACAGAATGTAATTTAGTGAGAAAGGAGTCCTACTGTTCTTCTGGGAAGAAGTTAACTTCTTTTTGTTTCAGGCAAGGTCTCCTGTAGCTGGCAAAGGCCTCCAACTCCCTAGGCAGGGGAAGATGACCTTGAACTTCTGGTCTTCTTGCCCCCGCCCTCCAAGTGCTACAATCACAGACCCGTGCTATCACATGCAGAGCAACCGAGCAGAGCAAGGTTGGTGTGTAGCAAACCTACTTCTCGGATTGCATCTGGTCTGTCACCGACTGGCTGCTTTCTTTCCCTGTATAACGTCCCATTAAGGGTAAACAGCATTGCTCTTCCAGAGGCCTTTCTCTTCGGATGAAGAGTCAACTAAATCTCGCGTTGAAATGGTCGGCAGTGATGGCTTCAGCGGGCATCAGTCACGCTCTGAGGTTGCTGCACTGTGGGCTTCAGCAGGATTCACCCACCTTCCTAGAAGTGCACAGCCTTGTGGTTTACCCAGTCTCACTGATTAGGAGGCGCTGCTACTGCAGTGCCCTGGGTACCAGCTGATGCTGGCAAGGGCAACGCAACATAAGGATCCCTGTTTAGAGGATGCAGGAACTCACAAAGTATCCATCATGAAGGGTTGTTGGAAGTTCAGGGGACACATCTTGTCCACAATTTTCTTGCTTCAAAGTGGCATCGTTCTAATAAATAATCACGATGACCAGTTTAGAGAGTGACCCAAAGAAAAGTTCATTCGCTTATTGTTTGCACATCAAACTGTAGAGTCTGGTTCCGAGAGCACACACAGTCGCTGCTTGTCCTGTATCCACCACAACCACCAGCTGCTGACCAGCCCCAGTCTTCCCATCCCGGAAGAAGCTAATGAGGGCGCTGATGAGAGTTTTCTTCAGAGGCGACATCTCCACAAGACCATACAGGTCTCCCGCTGTCACAGTACGCTAGAGGCAAAGTCATGGTCCCAAAAGGAGATCTCGAGACTTGGAGAGATGGTAGGAGCTATTAGCATCTTAGCATGAGGGGCAGACAGAAGTAATGGTGGCAGGAGCACATCTGAGGAAAAGCCAAAAGGGGTTGTCAGATTTCAAGCTCGGTCCTTGCCAGCCTTTCCTTTCCTGATCGAGAGAACACTAACTTCTGTCTGTCTCCCTTGCATCCAGAGCAGCGACCATCTTCCCTGATGTTTTATAATAGCGATCCTTGCTTAGTCCATGTGGTTATCCTTGCTTAGTGGCTGGTGGTTAGGAGGGAGCTGCCCAGCAGATAGATGTCCGTCAGTGCAGATCCCTGTTACACACACACACACACACACACACACACACACACACACACACACACACACACCACACCCCTTGATGGTGATTTTGTTTCCAGGAATTTTTTGTTGTTGTTGTTTGGGATTGGGGTTGAGGCTCCCATTAGGGTAAAGGGAAATTGGGGTCTCCTCTTGGGATTATTAGT
>JAQHUG010000679.1:126618-137535 GCA_028555095.1 Dicrostonyx torquatus
CAACCTCAAGAATCCATTTTACATAAAATATTTTAAAAATACAGTTAATGGGTGGGGAGGTGGCTTAGTGGGTAATCAAAGTTGCTGCCAAGCATGGGTTTGATGCCTGCCACACACCTGGTGGAAGGAGACAGAGCCAATTTCTGAATGCTAATTCTCTTGGCTTCCTTAAGTATGTGGTGTGAACCCCCTCCCCCAAGAATAAACACAATGTAATTTTTTTACAGATAAAATATATCATAAAAATGTACTTTTTGAATGAGATAATGACCTAATATTTAAAAATATCCAAGCAGTCTAATGCTCAAAAGCACTATTGATTAAGGATAGTGCTTTTTTCCCTTATAAATCCTGCATGTAAAAGGGCATGGGGCTGGAGAGATGCTGAGCAGTTGAGGGCATTTGCTGCTCTTGCAGAGGACCTGGGTTCCAATCCAGCACCCACCTGGCAGTTCACCACAGCTCTTAAGGATCCCATGCCTTCTGGCCTCGGAGGGCAACTGCACATACATGGTTCACATAAATCCATACAAACACATACACGTATATAAAAGAGTAATACTAAATCTTAAAAAGAAAAGAGAGAAATTTGTGTGTGTGTGTGGGTTGGAGACACCAGCATTTTCTTTGGCTTTATTCACTGTATCAGAATTCTACTGCCAGAAACAACACATGTTCTGCTTTGTCTGATAGTCTTAAAAGTGACAAAAATGGCAGACGTCTCTAATGTTCAAGAACACACTGTCTTCTGAAATTTCGCATGTCCTCAGAAAGAACCATCCCAATCCATCCTGACCCCTATCCGAGTCATAGCACCTTTCGGGTTTCAAGCAGCTACTGCCATCTTACATGATTAATAATTGGCCTCTGGGGTAATCTAAAGATCACAGTTTTCCAGGCCATAGGAAGAGCTGAAACGCCAGCCTCAGTTTACCTTTGAAATAGGCCTGCTGTGTCAGGAGAGTGTTTGAACTCTCGGGTTCCCGGCTTTTAAAATGAGAAGCTGCCCCGGTGTCTCCTTGAGTACCAGTTGCTCTAACGGATGTGGGTGTGTGCCGTCCACTCTCAGTCTCTAAATGCCAGGCAACTTTCCTTAGTTTACATGGATGTTGGGTGCAATTGTAGGTTTGTCCTGTCTCATCTGCCCTGCCTGTAACAGGCAATTGGTTGTGTTTACCCTAGGCTGGAGTGTGGTAGCAGACAGCATGTTTGCAGTCAACTTCCCTTTCTTAGCTCGGAGACCTAGATTACAGGGTCTGGCCACTCTTTGGTTTCTTGTCACTGAAAATGGAGGTTTATTTTAGGGTTAGCTCTGAGGTTAAAGTGCATGATACAGGGTACCTTCTGGTTCAGAAATTGATGTAAAATATGAGATTATGAAAGCAGTGATTGAAATGAAAATAATTTGGATCTTTTTCTAGCATCCAGTTCTACTAATGTGGGTGGTTATTGTACCCAGAATATGTCTACATATGGCCTGTTCAGTGGTTTGCGGTGTCAGCAGGAAAATCGCGGCTCTCATCTTAAGGAGAGTAAGAAGTACTTTGTTCTGGAGCCATCCTGGGTGACCATGGCCCAGGAGCACTGATTTACTCCAAACTCCGTGTGTCACGGTGAAAGCAGTTTCACAGGGCTTCTGTGGTTTTACAGTTGTAAAGCAACACCTTGGGGGTGGTGTAGCCCAGAGGTGGCTACAGTAGTGGCGGAGTCCTAGGCCCAGGGTGCTTAGCTCTCGGCTTGGTGGAAGCTGTTGCTGAGCTAATGGCTCTTAGGGGGAGACTTTGTTACCATGAGGAGTTTGTTCAGCTCTGGAGTGGGACGAGGCGTGGCTGTTCAGAAGGCTAACACTAGCCCAAGGTAAAGTAATTAGCTTCGGAACCCACAAAATTCTAATCTTCCCACAGTACTGAAATTCCAGCCGGTCCCCAGTCTCTGCAGACACAGACTCCTTCCAGTCAGACACAGCTTCTTTCCAGGGCTGAAGGTGCATTGGAAACTGCTTTTAGCTGGTAATAGCTGTTTACTCTCATTTCAGGCTCAGGCACAGCCAGCGGCAGGGTGGACAGGACTCCTCTGTTGTAATGTGTGGAAACTGAGGAGCTGCCGTCTGCATACACAGCCTTTTAAGAACAGAACAGATAATTTAAGCATTAATACCTTGGCTTTTTTTTTTGAGTTTGAATCTCACTAGGTAGGCTAATGAGCCGTTGTCGGCCTTCCTAATGCTGTACCCCCTCACTGAGGTTCCTCACGTTGTGGTGACCCCAACCATAACATCATTTTCATTGCTACTTCTCAGTTGTCATTTTGCTACGGTTATGAATCATAACTAAATATCTGTTTTCCGATGGTTTTAGGCAACCCCAAAGGGGTCGTGACCTACTGGTGAAACCCCTGATAGAAACTATGGCTCATCCACCTACCCTTGCCTTCCAGAGTGCTGGGGTTAAAACCCCTGATAGCAACTATGGCTCATCCGCCTACCCTTGCCTTCCAGAGTGCTGGGATTAAAGGTGTGTGCTCCCACACCCAGCAGAAGAGATTTATTTTAGTGATATTTTCAATGTTAGCATAAATCTTCTATAAGAGGGTGAGGTTTTTTTTTTTGAGCATTGGTGGGTGATGGTTTGTGTGTGTGTGCGCGCGCGTGTATATGCACACACGTACACGTGCTCAGGTAGGCTTACACATGTATGTGTGTTCCTGTGGATGCCATTTATTGACATTTTATTATTAGTAATTTGACAGAGCATCCTATGGGATCAGAAGTCACCGATTTGGTTAGATTAACTGGCCAGCAGCCCACAGGGATTCTGTTGGTCAGATAGTGGGCAGCTAGTAGGAGGGAGCTGCAGGCTGGGGTTAGGGGGATGGGTTCCCAGTTTGTGCTCTGAAATATTCTGTATAGCTGAGGTTGACTGGAGAGCATCTTCCTCCAGGCATGCCCACCAGGATTTCCTCCTGTTTCCTTTACGTCACCTTTACCCAAGATAATCCCCTTTCAGGGCGTGTCTTTCTGTTCAGGGTCCTGTCAGGCTGAGGCTCAGACGTTGGGAGCCAAGTCCTTTATTGTAAGTCAGCCCCTAGCTTTAAGATCAAATCAGGATGGGGCGGGTTCTGAGAACGCCGAGAACCCTGGAACAAACTGAGGAGGGCCAAAAAGGCTATTGAGGGCGGTCGAGTGTGGGTGAGAGTTTCTTCTTTTTCTAGGGCCTCAGTATTAGTTGAGCAAAATAAATAGGAATAACTGAGCGCCTCTTATCCTGTAGGCATTTGAATCACCAAATATTAAACAAGACACGAAAATTTCTAGAATGCTTTCCTTTAGTGTTTTTCCCTAATTGCTTTTTCTTGAAATATTGAAACACTTTATATTCGGCAGAATATGTTCAGTACATGGGTCTACATTTACAGAATATATTCAGTACATGGGTCTACATTTACAGGTTTGGGGGTTTTCTTTACCAGTCCTCAAGACTGCAGCCAAGCAATGTTGCAGTTTGAGTTTCATCGTCTTGACGATTTGGTCTTTTCCACGTGTTGATGTTTCTTGTGTTCATATCACAAATGTTTTTGAGAGCCTGCTGTGAGCCTTATGCCGCTCTGGGTAAGGACCGGGGACAAGGTTTCCAGCCTTCCCAGCTCACTTTCGGGTAGGTTGAGAAACTGGAAAAAAATTACACTAATATTACTTACTAATTGGCAATAAGAGATGGGAGAAAAGAAAGAGACTGACAGACACCCGGGAACTGGTCAGAGGGCCTTAACGCTTGTGCCTTCCACATTATGAGAGGGGATTGGCATCATGGATCTAGGCAGAAACATTTCTAGGAGGGAAGAAAGGCAGCAGTGGACTACAGGGCCTGAGGTGCCCCAAGGCTGGGGTGAGGGGAAGGGGTGTTGGGCAGGAATTTGAGAAAGAAAAGAAGCCCGGAAGGCTTTGGTAGTGGGTGGAGTCATGGAATTTACATACCAAAGGTTAACTCCCCAGCTGTGGGTAGGCTCCCAAGGATCTGGAGGCTTGCTGGGAAGCTTGGAGCTTGGAAGGGTTTTTTTCTCTTTGGGATTGAGGCCCGAAACCTGAATTAGGATTGGGATTTGGGAGCCTGGGAGGAAAGTCACCCACAGAAGATAACACTTTCTGGAGTATGGGCTGGAGGATGGGGGGAAGACAGGGGCGAAGTCTTGGGTAAGGAAACGGTTCTGTTGGCAATTCTGGAATCAAGCTCGCCTGTTCCTTTGAATCTAGAGTTCCTTGGGCTGCAGTTGGTTTTCTAGACAGACTGAAGACAGCAGAAGCAAACAGCAGACAGGGTGTTTCATTGTGACTCTGCTGTGAGGCAGGACCAGGGAGACGGAACCAGAGGAAAAGAGCGTACTTCTCTGCTCACGAAGAAGATGAAAGGACCAGGGAGTGTGTTACCATGGCATTGAGACTGGCCTGTTTGGGACGTCCTGATTTTTCAGAAGGTCACAGAATAACACAGTTTTGTTTGGTGGTGTGGGAAACAGTATGATTTCATTTTGATATCCAGAGTGATTTGGGTAGAGGCCTCAGGCCAGGGCTCAGTGTGGAGGAGTGGACTTTATTATTTTATGTAATGTTTTTGCATTCAGAGAGTGCTCATCTTTATAGTAAAAATGGGAGGTTTGAGAAATGCAGGATAGGAGATTGAAAAACAAAGCAAGACTAAACTCAGCGTGTATTTAAAGTAGTGGAAAATGTTTCTCATTAGAATCATTGAATGTTGACATTTGTATCATAGAATAGAATTTTAGCGACTTCTGCAGGCTTGCTGTGATCCCACGGCACTCAGCAGTTACGACTAAACTTTATGTCCATCGAAGGTGGAAGGTCTGTCTGGTTCATCTCAGTGCTTAACTGGTGCCTTTGGCTTGACTCTGAAGGCTTGGTTATTTGTAGAGGTGATTTCTCTTCTGGATATGTAAGGAGTCATGGTGACTGTGTTTTAGATCTTCAGTTCGGAAGAATACTTGGTGAGTTTACCATCTCCTGTGAGAATTTCCAGTGGTCCCTTGCTATGGCGCGTAGGTATTTGACATTGCGTGTATTGGGTGGAGTGGGGTGGGCTCATGGATGGAGAGAGGCTACATTCCTGCTAGGGTCTGGCTCACCTGTGGTGTCTGGGTCCCTAGGATGAACTAGATGAACTCCGTGCAGAGATGGAAGAGATGAGAGACAGCTATCTCGAAGAGGACGGTTACCAGCTGCAGGAGCTCCGGAGAGAGCTGGACCGGGCGAACAAGAACTGCAGGATCCTGCAGTACCGTCTCAGGAAGGCTGAGCAGAAAAGCCTCAAAGTGGCAGAAACAGGGCAGGTGGACGGGGAGCTCATCAGAAGCCTGGAGCAGGATTTGAAGGTGAGTGAGCTCACGCGGCATCCCGTGGCTAGGCTCAGAGGTGGTAACTCTACACACCTACCTACCCACTCAATATGGATTTGATTCCCAGCGTCCACATGGTATTCACAAACATCTCCCATAATAGACGATGCCCTCTTCTGCTCTCAGTGGGTACTAGGTGTTGTGATAATTAATTAATAATGGGGTCCCAGGCGGCAGCAGCAGTGGCAGCGGCGGCGGAGGCGGGAACATGAAACCAGGCAGATATTAAAGTTAAGCATTTATTAGATGGATTATGGAGGGAAAGAAGCAGAAGAGGAGAGAAAAGGAAAGAAGAAGAAGGAAAGACAGAAGAGAAGGGAGAGAGGGAAGGAAAGGAGCGGGAGAAGGCCAGAGCTAGACTGGAACTGGGAACTCCAGGCTGGCTTGCTTGCTTGCAGACGAGGAGTGGGCGTGGCTAACTCTTAAAGTGACAGGAATTCATGACACTAGGGATGAACGTGACATACAGACGTGTAGGTAAATACCTCTACACATAAAATAAAATTTAAGTATATCTTATCTATCTATCTATTTATTTTTGAGACAAGGTTTCTCTGTAGTTTTGGAACTAGCTCTTATAGACCAGACTGGTCTCTAACTCACAGAGATCCGCCTGCCTCTGCCTCGCAAATGCTGGGATTAAAGGCGTGCGGGCCCCCACCACCCGACTAAAATTAAGTCTCTTAAAAAGATGAGGAAAGAATGAAAATCACGGGTTGAAAGTGGGACTGAACTCACTGTGTGGACTGCAAAGCCCATGACTTCATCGTCCAGTCATGGATCTGGATGTGGATTCTCCAGGGTGTCCCAGGTTCTGACACCGAAATCTCATCCGGCTTTCCTTATGCCAGGAATAATCCTGGCTCCTGTCGGTTCTCAACCACTCATGCAGTGCCAGCCAGTGTGAGAAAGGGTGATTTCTGGTTGTCTTACAGTCTTTCCTCACTGGCTGTTAGACAGTGAAGGAGCGCCGGGCAGTGGTGGCGCATGCCTTTAATCCTAGCACTCAGGAGGCAGAGGCAGGCGGATCTCTGTGAGTTCAAGACCAGCCTGGTCTACAAGAGCTAGTTCCAGCGCAGGCTCCAAAGCCACAGAGAAATCCTGTCTCGAAAAACCAAAAAAAAAAAAAAAAGACGGTGAAGGAGCTTTGGGCTGGAGAGAAGGCTCGGCAGTTAAGACCTCTGGCTGCTCTTGCAAAGGACCTGGGCTCTATTCCCAGGGAACACATAGTGGCTCACAAGCATCTACAACTCCAGTTCTGGGGGATCTACCACTATCTCCTGGCTTCCATGGGCACGGCATCCAAAACATGCAGGCCAAAACACTCATACACATAAAATAAATAAGATTAAAAAGAAAGTAAAAGAGTTTAATTGCTTTGAACACTGCAAGGTTTTAACCACACAAGAGCCACAGAAAACATCTTGAAAAACTTGTCTCTGTGGATCATCTACTGCGTACAGAATTTTTATTTATTTTTTTATTTTTTATGGTTTATTTAACTTTATTTTCTGGACATTGGTGTGAAGATATCAGAACCCCTGCAACTGGATCTTCAGACAGTTGTGAGCTGCCATGTGGGTGCTGGGAATTGAACCCTGGTCCTTTGGAAGAGCAGTCAGTGCTCTTAACCACTGAGCCATCTCTCCAGCCCCCAGAATTTTTATTTTTTTACTGCTTTTAGGGTTGTTGTTTTTTTTCAATAAAGGGTTTCTCTGTGTAGCTTTGGAACTCACTCTGTAGGCCAGGGTGGCCTTGAACTCACAGATCCGCCTGCCTCTGCCTCCCCGAGTGCTAGAATTAAAGGTGTGCACCACCACTGTCTGGCTTTGTACAACTACCACCAAGCAGTTTTAGGTTTAACATTGATTTGTTTGGCAGGAAGCATATGAGTGCTAGGAGAATTGGCATTAATGCTGATATTCCGCGAGGAGGCAGTCCTGTCAGGGTGGCTTAGTCATTATGAAAACCATTTTCTCCTTTTTAATAGAGATTCATGTCTTAAATTCTACATTGAGTATCTGTGATGCATAGTTTTGTTTTCATTTGACATGAGCTAACATCTGAGAAGAGGGACTCTCACTTGAGAAGATGCCTCCTGGCCTACAGGCAAGTCTGTAGGACCTTTTCTTGATTGATGATTGACGGGCGAGGGCCCAGCTCATTGCAGGTAGAGCCATCCGTGGGCTGGTGGTTCTGGATGGTATAGGAGAGCAGGCTGAGCAAGCCATGGGGAACAAGCAGTAAGAGCTCCCCTCCATGCCCTCTACTTCAGCTCCTGCCTCTGCGTCCCTGCCTTGAGGTCCTGCTCTGGGTTGTGGGAGCGTAAGTGAAATAAACCCTTTCCTCCCCTGTTGCTTTTGGTCACGGGGTTTTACCACGACAGTAGAAACAGTAAGACTGTATTCGGTATCCAGAGTGCTTGTGTCTAAAGGGGCTCAGATTTTAGAGCATTTTAGATGTTCGATTCTTGGCTCAGGGATGCTCAGCATGTAGTACTTTCTTCATTAAATATAAGCCTGGCGCATATTTCCTGAGTTCTCGCTGTGACTAAGTGAACGGCTCTTCCTCCAAGGCTGTCTGAATATTCCCTTAGCTTCCCCCCACACTTCATATCCCGGTGATTATCCCTGTGTGTCCAATGCAGGTAGCCAAAGACGTGTCCGTCAGATTGCACCATGAGCTGGAGACCGTGGAGGAGAAGCGTGCTAAAGCTGAGGACGACAATGAAACTCTCCGGCAGCAGATGATCGAGGTGGAGATATCCAGACAGGCCCTCCAGAATGAGCTGGAGCGATTCAAAGAGGTAATGCGCAAACCCGGGCACCGGGATTAGGGGCTCCTCGCACCTCATTTTTATGCTGGCAGGAGTTAATAAACAGAGCAAGACTGCAAGGCTGTTTGGCTCAGGAGCTCAGGAGAAAAGGTATATATTATTTTTTCATTGTAGATGAAAAATAAGTCACAGACATACAGATGCTAAGGAAATTCTGGAATAAAGACTGTAGGTTGCTTACAAAGCCAAAAATATTTGCTGTCTGCCTTTTTACATAAAAGGCTTTGAAACTCTAGTCTAAATTCATTTCCTGTCGCCTCTGTTCTAGTGATCTGATCATTAATCCCTTCAGTGTGTCTGAGTGCAGTGTTATTAAAGAATTAAGCAGTAGCTCCCCCTGCACTGATGTTTTCCTCTTCCTGTGAGCTGTGAATCAATCATATTTGTCCATGAAAACTCTGGTATCAGCGGCTTACGCCTTTTAATCCAGCCCTGGGCCATCCAAGGCTACATAGTAAGACCCTGTCTCAAAATAGCAGCAACAAAGCTGTCTGTCAATAGATCTGTGCTGCACACACGCTCCTTTGCGTGCACGCCTATGTATTATTCAGCCGATAGGATCCAACATAGATAGCTATACATAGGTATAGACATTTTCGAATGTTACAGAGTGATTATTCTAGCAAAGCGGTCTAGAAAAATATTTCATTTGCATATGGCAATGTAAATCCTGACGACATTCTTTCTGACTTTGTTACAAGATTGTGGCTGCGTGTTTTCTTGGAAACACCCTGCATACTGATGAAGTAGGCAGTGCTGGGGGAGGCTGCTTCAGGCTGGCACGTGACCTGCTGATAGCCTCAAGTAGCAATTCATGTCTTCTGGGTACATTTGTTTCATTTAGTCATTCCCACCCAAATGTGCAGCACCCCGCCTTGTTCAGGTGGGGTTCTGAGTTCTGGGGCTGAAGACATGAAAGTACACTATAGTGCTTCTTGGCACCCAAGGGGCTTTGCAAAGTAGAAACCACAGCAAAGCAATGATGCTGCCACTTCTTGTGTCCCCCACGGCCTTTGCGTATGGTTTCTTTATCCCTCATCTGTCCATTTTTCCACTAATGCCACTGTGTAACGTGAGCTCCATTGGAAGGGGCAGGGGCTTGTCGGTCTGGTGCACCGTGGAATCCTTGAGCCTGAACGTGGGCCTGAACACATGCTGGGTGAGGGCATGAGCACAGATGGCCATCATGGCTTGCTGGGGACGGGTGCGATGCTGCAAGGTTTCCCAGCCCAGGAGGCTAGCTTCTGAAGGCTTGCTTCCATCATGAGTACAGCGCAGCCCTTAATTGCTGCCTGGTTCATCCTCAGGCTGGAGCAGTTTACCCTCTAATCATGGTTTTTTTTTTTTTTTTTTACCTCATTCACTATCACTGGTACCTTTTATTGTCTACTTTTCCTTTGGTCTTAGTTTTCTGAAACTGTACTGTTTTATAGGTCAATCCCTACCTGTGTGCATAGAAAATAATTCAGAAGTATATTTTATAAGATTGATTTGAATAGATGTTTTGGTATTAAAATTAACTACACACATGTATGTAACTACATGTACATACACATATATATAGTGTTACCAGGAGGTTCCAGGACCCCCACAGATACTGAAGTCTAGAGATGTTCAAGTCTCTTACATAAAATGATAAGCCTTTTGATAGAACTTGAGCACATCTGCATATTTTATTTATTTATATGCTATGTGTAATGTCTAATACAATATAGTCACTATATAAAGAGTTGTTCTGTTAATGTCATCTAAACATGAGTCCTAAAGATCTAGTCTACATAATCAGGTTGGCAGCAATATTTTTGGTGAACTGTTTTATACCCCTGCTTGGTTGAATCTTTCTGTGTGGTACACATGGATGCAGAAGACTGACTGCATATGTATTTTAAGCAAGGGAAGAGTCTGCATATGTTTAAATGGATTTTGTGAGACTTGGAATTCCTTGGGAGGAAGAAATGGCTACTGTTGTGTTCTACGTGGAAAGTAAAGCCAGAGGAAGCAGGGTCATCTCGGAGCCCCATGCTGGCTCAGGTCGATGTGAGGATATCAGCCCCTCCCTGGGTTAAAAAATGGCTCAGTAGAGATGGAATAAGTGTTTCACCACCGGAGTTGCAGTCGGTCCGGTGGGATGATATTTTTATACCAAACCGTTGAAGGATTGCATAACATATGGGAGTCTCAGGAGAGTTAGACACTGGTGGAGGACGCTGGGTGAAGAGAATGATGGAGCCAGGGGATGCAGGGTCCCAAGGTGGTGGAAGAGGGATTGCTGGGAATGCCAGCTGTGTCTCCATAGATGGATTGTTTTCACAAAAGAAAAAAAAAAACACAGATGAGTTTGGCTCTGGTGAGCTTTGTTCTTCGTGGTTCACTGATGACCTAAAAATGGACGGGCTTTTCCTGTTTCTGAAGAGCAGAGTCCTTCTTGTGTGTAGGCGTCTGGTCTCACAGTAGCTGAGCAGCCCTGCTGTGGTCCTGCAGTTGCTACCCTTCGCCCCCATCTTCACTGCTTTGCCACCAGCTCCGGGCTCTGTTCTGCTTTTTCAGTGAAAATTGCCTTTGTGAAATTTTTGTGATCAGGTGATTGGTTTCCAGTGGTTCTGTTGTCATCAGGTGATTGGTTTCCAGTGGTTCTGTTGTGATCAGGTGATTGGTCTCCAGTAGTTCTGTTGTGA
>JAQHUG010000679.1:145505-166455 GCA_028555095.1 Dicrostonyx torquatus
CCCCCTTCCCCGTGGGTCTGCATCCCCCCTTCCCCGTGGGTCTGCATCCCCCCCTTCCCCGTGGGTATGCATCTTCCCTTCCTCCCTTCACCATCGCGTTCGGCCCCCATTGTGCTCAGGACTTGGTACTCCTGTCTTCTGCTGTGTCATGGCTTCTCTGTTTGCTCCTTGGCATCTGTCTAGTCTTCTAAACTAGGACTTTGTTTATGTACTATTATATTCAGACTGTCTGACAGCCAGGGAGCCTGCAAGTGTAGGTACATAAAAAAAATAAATAGCCATTGTCCTTCTACTACAGCACAGTAAAATATCATTACTGGTGTTTTTAGACTTTATGGTTCCCCTGGTAAGCAAAGATTTGCTTGGGGAAGGCGGTAAAATTCTCTGTAGGCAAATCTTACAGGGGAGTGAGTACTCCTTAGGACCCTGGTTATGTTTTGGGTCAGAGCATCATCTCTGGCTAAAACCTGGTAAGTCCCAGTGCAGATCCTGCGCACCCACTGAGGACAGCTGGGAAGGAACCAAGCGGTCTCTGGTTTCACTCGCTAGTCATGGTATGTCTTCACGTATGACTGAGTGTGGGAGCGGGTGGTGGGAGACTCCAGCTGAGGGTAAGAAATCTGGTGACTTAAATGATATCCCAGTTGTGTGCCCTGCTAAGTTAATAATGGGGTAGGAATGGGATGGGGGAGGGGGAGAAGAATTAATGGTGTCTGGTTAAGTCTTTTGCCTAATACTGGAAGAGGCGGCCCATGGTGTCTGTCTCCGTGTTGCTGGCTCTGTGTGTTTGTGTGTGTGTGTGTTTGTGTGTGTGTGTGTGTCTGTCTGTCTGGCTCTGTGTGTATACAGTGTGGGTGTACAGTGTCTGAGGCCTGCAGGGAAGCCACCTTCTTTCTCTCTGCTCCTGTGAGCCATTTCTATCTTTTATCCATACAACAACAGGTCAAGTGTCCCCAGCTGGGAAGTGCAGAGTTCAGAGACTCACAGAGAATTTTAACAGGCACCAGGCACAGAAAGACAAGCATAAATATTTTTGAGTGCTTAAGCTGTAGCTGGCCGGCTGGAAGAGAGGGTGCCCTCAGTTCAGGAGCTGTAAACACACTTGTGGGTAATCACCACGGTGGAGGCTGAGAGTGGAGCACAGGTCACTGGGGAATGTTTTTTATCTAAGTCAAGACAAACTTGTACCAAAGTTTCTGAGGCCAGGGAATTGCTTGCTGCTTCTCCCCAGTACTCTCCTGGGCTCCCCCAGCACCCTCCCTCCTCCCCATTACTCTCCTTCCTCCTCAATACCCTCCTTCCTCCCTAGTACCCTCCCTCCTCCTCATTACCCTCCCTCCTCCCCAGAATCCTCTCTCTTCCCCAGCACCCTCCCTCCTCCCCATTACCCTCCTTCCTCCTCAATACCCTCCTTCCTCCCTAGTACCCTCCCTCCTCCTCATTACCCTCCCTCCTCCCCAGCACCCTCCCTCCTCCCAACACCCTCCCAGGCTGCTGCTGGGCCATGTGCTGGGTGAGTTTATTTGCTTTTTCGCAGGAACTATGTCAGAGATTCACGAGGAAAGGTGACTGACCTGTTCAAGTATTTGGAATGTTCTGGTTTCTTAGTTTATGTTTGTTCATTAGGTTTGGTTGTTAGAGATTGTACCAACCCGTGTTTGGTTTTTGTTATGATAGAGAAAGAACATGGTGGTGTGAGGAGAATGGGGAAGTCAGAGGTGAGTGAACTGGCAGACTGTGTGTGCTCTTGAAGGCGTGTGTCTCATCTGTGTGCCGCGGCCTAAAGGATGGATAAGCTTCCTGCAACTCAAAAAAACAAAACAAAACAAACAAACAAACAAAAAACTTGAGATAATTGACTTACAAGAAGAAAGAGTTACCTTGGCTGGTGGATTCAGAGAGTTCATACCATGGTCCTTGGAGGCCTGCGATGAAGTGATGTAGAGGCCCTTGGGGCTGCACCAGAGCTGTTTAGTCTACCTCTCTACTGACCTCTTCAAGGGCACACTCCAGTGACCTTCCACGTCCCACCTCCTGAAGGTCCACTTTCTCGGCAGGAGCAGCACAGGCTCCCAAACACACCTTCAGCTTGTTGGCTTTTACAAGGCTCTTATAGTGTTGGGTCTGTTGAGGTCCTAGCCCCAAGGGTTCCTAGGGAGTTGGGCCCACCCTCCCAGAGCGAAGCAGAAAGCCTGGGGCTAGGCGCTCTGAATGGTCTCTAGGCATGCTACAGCAAGGAGGAGGGCTCCCCTGAATCAGCCCTTCTCTTCTTCCTCCATATCTCCCTTGAGCATCTTCATTGTAGCTGGAAGAGGCTGGAGGTGAGGTCAGGACCCCAGCAGAGGGCTCTGGAGCCAGTGGCAAGGCAGGGAGAACAGTAGGCAGCTCAGGTCTATCTTCAGGTGGTTAGAGAAAGGTACCTGTGCCTTCCTTTGACCCACTGATGCATCTCTATGTAATTAATTTCTATTTTTAGAAGTGCTGAATGTCGTGTCATCTAATGAGAACACTGCAGGAGGAGGAAGGGAAGGTTCTTGTTCCTAGGGAGGGAGTGAATGTGGCCCCTACCCACCTCGGCCTCTTGCTCCACCCAGGGCCTTGCCTTGTGCCTCCTGTATGTGACCATCACTGTACCATTCTTGTACATTCCTCAAGATTCTCCCAGAAAGGCCAGTTCACAGAAGCTTTCTGTGATGCTCCAAACTCTGAACAGACGTTTCCGTGTGATGAAACCACTACACGATTATCGTGGAGAACGTGTTTGCCTGGAACTGGGAATATTGTATAGTTCTGTAGGGAATGAACAGAACCCTATAGTTCTGTAAGGAATTAGGTAGTGCCATTTCACAAATCACGTGCTTTATCATTCATGAAGTGTTCCTTTTCCTTTGGCTTCCCAATAAAGGGGAGGAGACTAGGTAAACAAATCCAGTGGGGTATGGCGGGAGGGGGGTCACTGGAAAGATAAGCGTCACGCTGAGTATGTCCCAGAAGTATCAAGGTCTCCTCTGTGAGGTTGTAGCCGGCTTTTGAGAGTACAGCTGTTCACCCTGCCTTATCTGTGGCTTCACTTTCCATGGTTTCCATTATTGTAGGCAGCTGTGGAAGAAAATACAGAAGATGGAAACTCCAAAAATAGATAATGCCAGTGTTTTTAATCCAGCACATTGTCTCTTATTATTTTGTTAGTCTCTTGCTGTGATTTATTTGTAAATCAAACTATAATAGGTGTGATGTAGTCTCATAGAATCTGAAGGGAATTTCTGAATGATCTGTCCTTAGCCTGTGCAAATGAATCAGCCATCTTTATTTTTTTATTTCAAGACAGTTTATTTCCAAAGTGGGTCACAACATTACCTTTGGCCCACTCTGCCAAATGTACAAGCTACAAAAGCTTGCTTAGCATTTGTGTGTACACGTTAGTATCAGAAAAGTGATAAAAATCCATATAAAACAAATAGAGTTTCCATAGGACACAGGTAAGTGTGACCCATCTCCTAGCCTTCCACACTGCACGTGCCAAGCCTGTTCTTACAAAGACATTCCAAAACTAGCGGTAATTAAGTTAAATGTCCCCCAAATCCCTTAATTCAAGCTAAACTTGCAGGTAAGAGCTACAAGAATGGCATCTACACACTGATACCAGCGGAGGCACAGGCTGCCGGTCCATCCCGCTCTCCTGTGTCAACATCCTGCTCCGCTTCTGGTGGGATCTGGATCCGCTTCAGGAGTTGCCATAGCAGATAGAAGGCCTCTGGAACCCACTGAAAGTAGACGCAGCGGCAACAGTGCATGCACCCCTCTTCTCAAAGAGAACCCACATGCATGTCAGGCGGGTTACAGCGCTCTCCATTATCCGATCGAGGCCGACACATGCTGGTCCCCAGATGCTGGACAAGGAATCCTTCTCTTCTGGCTTGGGTCTCTTCGGCAGCAGGGCCTTCACAGGTGCGTGATCACAAAGAACGCAGTTAAATGCTCCGTACACTCCGTCGTTCACACAATATGTGAAGGTTTGCTCCTTTGACTCATCCTCATCGTCAGGGCTGGTCTGTTCCTTCCATCCCATTCTTTTGGCAATGATGTTGACTGCCAGGGTGAAAGCTGACACGACATAGTATCTGCCTGGCTTGGCTATGACTCTCAGCCCAGAGTCTGGCAGGAAGTACTTGTCCAGAGCTGGGTTGATCACACTGGTGATCTCTTCAAATTTAAGCTTCGAATCCTCAGATCCAGGAACGCAGCACCAATATCAAGCAGATAAATGCTGAAACCAACTTCTGTTCCCATGTCAGAGACATAGCGGGCATCCGACAGGGCCTGCATGAAGGTCTCAGGGTCAGTACATCCACTCCCCACATGGAAGCTGACACCAAGGAAATCAATATTTAGCTCTTTTGCCCATTCCGAGAGAAGTCTGCTGGTTTTGAGTATGGCACCAAAGTTAACACTGAGGCGACAGACTGCTTTGGAATCATTGGTGGCAATCCGCAAAACTGACTTTGCCTTTGGATGTGCCCTGGCAACCTCCATCAGCTCAACCTCACTGTTGAATGTCGCCATCTGGACTCCACTGCTGGCAGCGTACTCGATCTGAGACACTTGCTTACAAGGGTTTGCACAGATAATCCTCTCTGGAGGCACCTGAGCCCCTACACCAGCTGGATTTCAGTCTCGCTTGCACAGTCAAAACCTGTCCCTACGGCAGCGAGGGTGTTCGCTATGGCTCCATTGTCGTTACTTTTAACCGCATAAGAGGGAGTGACGTGGGGAAGAGCTTTTAGCCATCTTAGATGGTTCCTCAGAATGTCCCCAGGTCTGCGACGTAGAAAGCACCCTTGTCATCAGAGGAAGAATTTATTAATGTTTTGGTCCAGAATGTCCTTGGCTGTAAAGCCTTTGTCGAGGATGTGTCAGTCAAACTCGTCCTTCTGAAAGCTGTCATGGTTCTCGATGTGCCTGCACAAAGAGGCTAGAGATGGAATTAAATTATTGCCAGCTCCTCACCAGGTGAGCTATCCAGGAACTCTGAGCACTGTGTCCTTAGAGCAGTGGAAGGGGTCTCACAGCGCACGGACAGGGACTGACATCTTCGGGTATCTTTGCACAAACGAGATGATGACGATGACAATGATGATGACGATGTCATCAGGTACTACCATCACTTGGGATCGCCTTTGTGTGAGTCGCAGATCCAGCCAGTGATGGACCGCATGCATATAGCCGTGCTCCTTTCTCCATACACTCCCTCCTAGCTCATCTTAATCTCAAATCTGGAGAACCTCCCGTGGGACGAGGGTGCTCATGAGAGGACAGGTGTTTGGGGTCCTCTGCGTGGTATCAAGGCCGTTGGCCAAGGAGACTGCAGGTCCTCTGTCTTTGGGGAGCAAAGGCAAGGAAAGAGCCACTCAAGGATATTTACGCTAATCTGGCTGAGGGTGTGGCCGTATGGAAAGCTTGCCTACCGTGCAGGGCTCTCTTCCATTCTAACATTGGGAGAAAAAGCAAGGTAAGCCACACTTTTGCAGCAAAGCCTTCTGTGACTCCGAAAGCAGAGAGTGTGAGGCCACGGCAAGCTTCCAGTCCCCATACCCTCCTTGCTCCAGGCAGCTTTCCCAGCTAGTCATGCCTGAATTGCATCTTTTTATAATAAAATGGTTGAAAAACCAGTGAACTTGTCCGTGGGTGATAGTAGCAAATAATTGGCGAGAATTTCTTATTTTAGCCACGTTGGGCAGATGCTGTATGTAGGTAGTCTGGGACCTGGTCTTTTCAGCTGGCATCAGAGGGTCAGGAAGTCTTACAGAGTTCTCCATCTGATGCTCAAGCATGGACACTGAATTTTACTATAGCACCCCTGCGTGGCCCTGCCTGGCCCTGCCTGGCCCTGCCTGGCCCCCTTGGTCTTGGATAACGGATCACCCATTTGTCTTAGAAGTGGTCTGCTTTGAGTTTGCATCCCAGGGCAAGGAAGGCAGCTGTGTCTTCCACAGAGTTGTGTGCTAGCGTCTGTGGAAACAGGAGGTTTTATTTCTCGGGGATAAACATCCAAGGTAACAAACGATTCCTGGGTTGTGTAGGAGTGGCATGTGGAATTCTGTAAAGAAAGTCCTCAGGGTGGCTGTCCCCACGCTGATGCTCAGGCGTTCCAAGGTCTCCACACCCTCAACGAGCTTAGGCAACGCTGTTTTTGTTCTGTTTCGAGACTGTTTCACCTCGTAGCCCTGGCTGTCCTGGAACTCGCTGTGTAGACCAGGCAGGCCTTGAACTCCCAGAGATCCTCCTGTCTCTGTCTCCCAAGTTCTGGGACTAAAGGACCCAGCAGACACTGTTAATAGTTCTGCTGGATGGCCAGTGATGCCAGGCGTCTTCACCTGCCATTCCCATCTGTATCTCCTTTGGAGAACTCTCTCCGTGTGTTTCTCCCATTGGCTCTTGCAGTTGGATTCCCTGTTTATTTTACTTTAGTGTTCCGAGAGTTCTTGTGTTCCCGACACTGTCCTTTGGCAGACACACACACAATTCACAAACAGAGTCTCCGTCTCTAGTTTGTCTTATTCTCTCCACGGGGTCTTACTCAGTCCTAAGCTCTTCATTTTGTCTCTGATGAAGTCTCGTTTATAGATGTCCCCTTTTATGGTCACAGTTTTAAGAGATTTAAGAGCTGAAGACCTAGCTTTAGACGGAATGTTTTCTGGGTCCCTCCTTCCCCTACTTTAAGATTTTATAGTTTCAGTGACTGAAGAAGTGGCTCACTGGCTGGTTAAGGGCACTCACTGGCTGCTCTTCCAGAGGTCCTGAGTTCAATTTCTGGCAACCACATGGTGGCTCACAACCGTCTGTAATGGGATCTGATTGCCCCTTCTGCTATGTGTGAAGATGGAGCACTCATACACATAAAATAAGTAAATATTAAAAAAAAAGATTATGTAGTTTCACATTTAGGTCCACAATTCCGTTGGAGTTAACGTTTTGTATGAGAGATGGGTTAGACCCTGGGCTTTGTTTATATGTACCAGTGGCAGCCAGCCCCAGCCCCACACATGGGAATGATACCTTCTCTCCATTTGGATTTTTTTTTTGTACTTTTGACAAAAATTAGTTGGCATGGTGGTGGCACACACCTTTAATCCTAGCACTCAGGTGGCAGAGGCAGGCAGAACCCTGTGAGTTGAACGTTAGCCTGCTCTACATAGTGAGTTCCAGGCCAGCTAGAGCCACATAGTGAGCCTTTCTGAAAAACAAAACAAAACCGCCCACCAAAAGTTAGCTGGGCTCTGTTTCCTCGTTCTCTCCAAGACTGCACAGGCTTGATTCCCCAGCAGTGGTGTCGATGATGTCTAAGCTAGCCAGTGATGTGCTTATCTGTTCCCTCGCGGGACTTTTAGACTGTCAATCACATCTTCGCCTTGAGGTATATATGCTTGTATCCCACCCCGCCTGTTGGGCACTAATTAAAAACTTGTTACTTTTGAGCCGGGCAGTGGTGGCGCACGCTTTTAATCCCAGCACTCAGGAAGCAGAGGCAGGCGGATCTCTGTGAGTCTGAGGCCAGCCTGGTCTACAAGACTGAGTTCCAGGACAGCCAGAGCTACACAGAGAGACAGGAAAAACAAACAAACAACAACAAAAATTATTTCTCTTGCTCAAGAAAGAGTCATGTCATTGTTCAAAAATGTCTTCCTAAGGGATTTCTGATTCTGAAAGTGGTGACCTCGAGACAGTTAATAATTCTACTGTAGGTTAAGTTTGCTTTTTTGACAGTGGCTGTGAGTCATAAAAGTTCATTTTTGGCCTGTGGTAAGCGGGGCTGCTCCTGATTGTAAGGTTCGTGAACATGCAGCCACGCTCCGCTGGGCTCATGCAGTGCCCAGCCGGCCCTGTGAGCTGCAGCCTCACCCACAGCACCGTGGTGCCCTGGAGGCCTCTCAAGGCATTGGCTGTGCCCTGTAGGTTTGCTGCATCAAAGCATCAGTGTGGTTTATAGACCTAAGCTCCAAGCACTTCTTCCTTTCCAGCCCTCCAGCCCCCACTTAATGAGAATCTTTGAGACAACATCTCAGCGCGTTATCTACCAATCCTTGAGCATCAGGATGGGATTTGAGAATTCTAGCAAAATAGACATGTTCCAGGTACTTTTTCAAAAGAGTGATTGAAACAAACTAGGGGTGTTCCTGTACATACTTAATTCCCGCTTTGGGGAGGCAGAGGCAGTGGGATTTTTTTTTTAAAGATTTATTTATTTATTATGTATACAACATTCTGCCTCCATGTATGCCCGCATGCAAGAGAAGGGCACCAGATCTCATTACAGATGGTTGTGAGCCACCATGTGGTTGCTGGGAATTGAACTCACGACCTCTGGAAGAGCAGCCAGTGCTCTTAACCACTGAGCCATCTCTCCAGCCCCAGCAGTGGGATTTTTATGAATTCGAAGATAGTCTGTTCTATATATAATAAGACTTTGAGCTACACAGTGAGAACCCGTCTCAATATATTGACTTTCTGACCTAGAGATGGGCTTTGGGGAGAGGACCGCAAGCTTCCGCCTCCTTAGTTTATCGTCTGGTTAATTGTGTTAATGGAGGAATTCCATGTGGGGATGGGGGCTCTTGGTTGTACTTATTTGTTGCCCACAGTGGTTTCACCAGGCTCAGGGAACATGGGAAGTGTGGGGTGCCCATCAGATGCTTGGGCATCGGTATACGGATGCTCTTCATCTCTGGGTGCTGATGTGGGCGGGTTGTCGAAGCAAAACAGTGTGGCTATTGAGCAGCTATTGTTTAATTTCGAGTATCAAGGATAGACACCTGGGGTTTCTTGCCCGTGGCATTGGCCTCATCTCTTCCAGAGGGAGGAGGGGAAGAGTGGACTAGGAAAGGCAACAAGAGTGTTTGGAGGAACTTTGGGGTGGGTGCTGGACACTTGGGGACTTCCAGGCAACCTCAGTTGTGGAGACCAGGCTCATGGAGATTTCCCTGTGCGTGTGTGTGTTTGTGTGTGCATGTATGTTTGTGTGTGCGTGTGTGTGTTTGTGTGTGCGTGTGTGTGTTTGTGTGTGCATGTGTGTGCGTGTGTGTGTTTGTGTGTGCATGCGTGTGTGTGCATGCGTGTGTGTTTGTGTGTGTGCGTGTGTGTGTTTGTGTTTATTCACACAAATGGCATCACTGTTGCTTTCTCCTGCCTGAGAGGAACATGAACTAATTGCTGAAAAAAGTCTTCATGGATTAATCATTTTAAAATATAAGAAACATGAAAATTTAAAGGTGCAGCTGTATGCGGCAGGACCCTGTGACTTTGAGTGATGAAGAGCACAGCAGCCCACCAGCATCCCTGTGGGAGGAGAGTCGGAGGGATCCTTCTCCCCCGTGAACCTGAGTCACCATGCGGGTGTCACCAGGGCTATTCGCCTTTAGTTTTGAAGGCATGCCAAGCATTTCCTGTCTGTTTTCTGGGGTTTGGATGTAGGCATTTTTGGGTCAAGGTTATTGGGTTTATTTGTAAACAAATGCTGTCTGTGTGATCACCGAAACATTGAGGCCCACACATCACGGAGCCTCCACGGAAACATCATGGTGTTCATGGGGGGGTGGTTGTAGGAGGAATTCATTCCCAGTATCTGCTTAGAACAGGCTTGCTCAGCCTCTGAGTGCATGACATTTTGGATGGGTAATTTCCTGTGGTAGGAGCTGTCCCCCACAGGATGTCAGCTGCCTAACAGCGTCTCTAGTCCCTCCCACAGCTCCAGCCTTGGGTCTGCAGATATTTCTCAGTCTTAGGGCGGGGGCCCGGGCCCTCTGTTGAGAACTGCTGACCCAGACGAGTGTGTGGGAAAGCCAGGTTGTCCGTGTGTATTTGCTGTCAACAGGGGTTGCTGGATCCTTCCTCTTGAAGGGCTTGACTGACATGGCTGAGGTGGCGGAACAGGGCTCTGTTTTGCGTGACAGAAGTGTGTTCTTACTTTCAGGCTTCCATCTGGTCTGGCATCTTGTTCCTCAGCTGGCCTGTGGAATCTGAAGTGTAGTAATTGCGCATTTTCTCAGGGGTGGGCTGCCCGGCGTTTTTTCATTGTTGTTGTTTTGTTTTTGAATCAGACGGGCAGCAGGTACCACTTTCTCCTCTGCTCTCCCCTCTTGCTAAGCTTTGTAAGATGCCTGTGAAATGACTGAGGTGATGCTTGGGACTTTGTCTCCAGGAAGATCCCGAGGGACGGACGTCCTTGAACAAGCTGCCTCTTTGTAGCGTGGGTCCCTCTGGTAGGGAAAGAGTGCCTATGACGGATTGAGTCTGGGGCCCCGATTACACAACAGAACCCCCAGGTATCTCTGAAGACCCTTGATACCCACACCACACCCAGGCCTACTTTAGGGTTCTTCCGGGTAGGACCAGGCTTCTGTGGCTTTCACAACTCCCAGGTCAGTTGAGGTTAACGACGGTGGACAACTCCATAGTTGTATGGCTCCCTCTTTGTAGCTTAAGTGTGTTCCACCTGAGGGGAAGTGCAGGGTTAGAGTCAAACTGGTGCTGTACGCGGTTGAGGCTTTGTTTGGAGTGGCTTGTTTAGGCAAATGACCTCTTTGCATCAAAGTGGAGGCCCAGGAAGACATCATAGCTACTGTGTGTAATTACTGGAGTGAGTTAGTAAATTAGTAAAATGCAGTCCTGGGTTTCATAAGTTGTAAAAGGACAATAACGCCATTCGTTTCCTTTCCTTTAATTAGAAACCAGAGACCACAGTTCCGGTGTACAGGAAGGTGACCTGTGTGTGAAGTTCACTCGAAATCAACACTCATCATACTTGATTCCACCCCTCTCTGCCATCTTGGCTTCCTCCTTTTGTGCCCTTCCCCCTGGAGTCAGTACTGGAACCCGTCACAAAGTAGCCAGTCAGGTGCTGTTATCTCTGCCTTCTTCCTCTTCAACATCCCATCAGGACAGAGATGGTACACGCCTTTAATACCAGCATTTGGGCGGCAGAGGCAGACAGATCTCTGTAAGTTCCAGGCTAGCCTGGTCTACAAAGTAAGTTCCAGGACAGCCAGGGCTATGTAGAGAGATCCCCCCCCCTTTTTTTTCAAAACATGTTTTTCTTGTGTGTGTTCCTGGCTGTCCTAAAACTCACAGAAAGCCACCTGTCTCCCTAGTCCTGGGATTAAAGATGTGGACTACTATTGCCTAGCCTGAGAGACTTGCTCTTTAAAAAAAAAACAAAAAACAAAAGCCATAGGATCAGGGCAGCAGGATGCCTTTTGCCTTAGGAAGAGTTAAGAATGGTTGACCAGCCTAGGTGGTCTTACTCTGTACATTTCTGAGAACTCCAGTGGGGATGGGAGGGGCCAGACCTCCACCACCACCACCAGCTGAAACTTCCGGACCTGGTAGGGTGAGGCTCTCTGACCTAAGTGCCTGTCTTTTCCTTCTCAGCACAACCCAGTGATTTGGATGGGCCACGCTCACCCAACTTGGTGAGAAAATTGAACCCCAGGGAAAGGAGGATTTAATTCCCTGGCACACAATGTCAGTGGCAGAGGTCCATACACACTGAATAGCAGTGAGTCAAGGGATCCAAGACACTTTCAAAATCAAAATGTCTTTCTCTCTTCCGTAGAGAATGGGGATGCTATGTTTGAAGTGTGTACACGTGTCTACTGGCCTGTGTAAGACTGCATGCGTTCAAAATAAGTAGAGAAAGATGAAGAATCCTACAATTCTGTTGCCCGTTTTAAAAGTCCACGTCACAAACAGCCTGGGAATGGCTACTGTCTGGAGACAAACCAGTTTTCACTGACTTGGCCAGAGATTAGAAGGTCTGTCATTAAAATCAAACCTGTAACTAGTGAAACCATGCCGAGTCATTGGCCGTGACCTGATTTTAGAGATGTTCACGTGTAAGCGTGTGCCTTGTGATGCATGTATTGTGTGTGTGTGCTTGTATGCATGTATTGTGTGTATGTGCTGCATGTGTGTGCTGCATGTGTGCATGCATTGTGTGTATTGCTGCATGTATGCACGTATTGTGCGTGCTGCACGTGTGCTGCACGTGTGCATGTATTGTGTGTGCTGCATGTGTGCTGCATGTGTGCATGCATTGTGTGTATGTGCTGCATGTGTGCTGCATGTATGCACGTATTGTGGTGCTGCATGCATGCATGTATTGTGTGTATGTGTTGCATGTGTGCTGCATGTATGCATGTGTTGCGTGTATGTGCTGCATTATGCATGTATTGTGTGTATGTGCTGCATGTATGCATGTGTTGTGTGCTGCACGCATGCATGTATTGTGTGTATGTGTTGCATGTGTGCTGCATGTATGCTGCATGTATGCATGCATTGTGTGCGCTGCATGTATGCATGTATTGTGTGTATGTGTTGCATGTGTGTGTGCTGCATGTATGCATGTATTGTGGTTCCCTTGTATAAACAAACACTAATGTATTTCATACCCAAACATTTCCTCCATTAGCAACTTAAGGGCACAAATGGCACAGAACATTCCCAGGACGCATGCTCGGTCCTTGTTCTCTTTGGTGAGACCGTAGCATCCCGGAGCAGGACGTTCACACACATAGGCTGACCTTTAATCTGACAAAGCAGACGGTAGAACAGCTTGGTCTGCACTAGAAGGTTTTCCTGAGCTCATGCTCCATTTGAACATTTAGTAAAGCGCATGGGCAGAGGAGTTGAAGGTTGTGTTAAAGATGGGTTTAGAGAAAGCAGCAAGACATTTCCCATCGGAGTGTCACGTCACACATGTATTCATTCAAGCTTTTGTTTTCTTATTTGTTTGAGACAGGGTCTCCCTGTGTAGACCTGACTGTCCTGGAACTCACTATATATATAGATCAAGGCTGCCTTTGAACTCACGGAGACCCGTCCGTCCACTGTTCCTGCCCCCTGAGGGCTGGGGTTAAGGGGTGGGTCCCCGCATCTAGCTGTTCTGCTTGGTTTTTCTGAATGTCTTGGTGTGCCCAGCTTACAAATTGAACTCTATCGTATGTGTGTAGGAGACAAGCATGTCTGTGAGTCCTCCTGGGAGTTCAGGCATCCGTGGGATACTTAGCTGGGACGGCCTGACCGCATCCCCTGAGGATTGTGGCTCAAGAACGCTCAAGGTCAGGGCAACAAAAAGCCTTGTGGAGCCTGTTTGCAGCCCGGGACCCAGAAGGGAGTCTGTGTGTTGTCTGTACAAAGGGCCCCAGTAAGTAAGATCATGGAGGAGAAGACCGGAGATCACACTTCTTTGTCAGGACAGTTAAAATACACTGTTTCCTTGCTAAACAGTCACTGTCCCCTCCTGCCCATTCTGTGGAATCTGACTACTTCCTGAAGAAGTTGCTGGAGGGCTGGAGAGCAGCTTCCTGGCCGAGGGTGCTTGCTGCTCTTCCTTAGGAGCCAAGTTTGGTTTCCAGCATCCATATCATGTGGCTCCCAAATGCCTGATACCCTCGTCTCAACTTTGGGTTGTATGCACATGAGTGCGCACACACACACACACACACACACACACACACACACACATATACACACACACGCACACACATATACACACACACACATATACACACTCACACACCCACGCACACACATACACACACACTCACACACGCGCGCACACACACACGCACGCACACGCACACACACACTAAGAATGACTCTTGAAAATGAAATAGCTGTCTGTATGTTGTGCTTTAAACTCACGTTTGCATGTTTTGGGCTCTTACTAAAATCAGTGTTTTGGTTTGTTTTTTGTTTGTGTGGTTTTGTTTCCAGTCAGGGTCTCAATACATAGCTCTGGCTGTTCTGGAACTCGGCTGAGATGGGTCAGGCTCTGCCTCCCAAGTGCTGGGACTAAAGATGTGTGCCTCTTGCCCTTCTTTTTATTTGTTTTGTTTTGTGTTTTGGTTTTTACGATAAGGCTTTTCTGTGTAGCCCTGAGTGTCATGGAATTCTCTCTGTAGGAAGGACTAGGCTGGCTCCAAACTCTGAGATCCTCCTACCTCTGCCTCCCCACGCCCACCCCAACTGACATGCACCACCACACTTTTTTACGCTTTGAGACCTCTGTGCTTCTCATCTTGTATTTTTTAATTGGCATAATCTTTGCACATATGTATGGAGTGTGATAAGACTTGATGCATTTCAACAATGGGATAGTTAGCATTCCCTCTTTTTTTTTTTTTTTTTTTTTTTGGTTAGTGTTTCTGAGACAGGGTTTCTCTGTAGCTTTGGAGCCTGTCCTGGAACTAGCTCTTGTAGACCAGGCTGGTCTCGAACTCACAGAGATCCGCCTGCGTCTGCCTCCCGAGTGCTGGGATTAAAGTCGGGCCCCGCCACCACCACCACCGCCACCACTGCCCTGCCACATTTCCCTCTTCTTAAATGCTGCCATTCTGGTGTGCTGGGGAACTTTAAATGCTATTTGTATCTCTTTCAATGCAGCTCTGAGAATCAGTGTAAGCTTGGAGAACTCCTTGAGAACAGGGATAATGGCCCAGTATTGGTTTTATTTGCACTTAACAGCCCTGGGAGGCAGGCTGGCTGCTGATTGATTATTTTATTACCATTATCAGGCAGATACCCCCAGGCCCAGGGAGATTAAGAGCTGGAATCTTGGGTAATTGATTTAGGAAGTGGGAGAACAGATTTCCTCAGGGCAGGCACGTGGGCTTAGTCTGTCCTTATCTCCTCTGGGAGTTGCTCTTCTGTTCATTGAATTGAAAGTGAACATTAAATCAGATTTTTTTTCCTCTTAGGATTTCTCACCACAGATTTAAGTATTTCCAGAAACAACCCTGAACTCTCCTTTTACAGAATTAGTTGGCAGGCCCAAGATTTTCTTAAGCTTGAGGAGAGTGCCCGGGGTCCTACACAGTGCGATGCTGGCAAAGATGGGGTTATAGTAGACATCTTGAAGTGTATCCGAGTAGGAGTTTGGGGTTGTTGATGAAGTCACAAGTGTGGTCTATAGGACCCTGGCTAATTACTGTGGTGTTAATTAACCCATAGTAATTGTGTCTGGCTGTTCCCTTCCCAACCTTCCATGAAGAACTAATGAGGACACTGGGTTTAGCCATTCATCAATGTCCTTTGTTTTGGCTTCTGCTTTTCCTGACTTCAAATAAATGACTTAGAATAGCAAGTGCCTTTGCCTCCATTGTTAGCACTCCAGATGTTTAAAAGGTGTGTTCTTTTGGTTGGGTTCATTAATGGGAGGAACTGGATGCTTTTCCAGGACAAAAATTACATGGATGGCAACAGCAAGCTGCAAGTAGGTCAAAGATTGTTGGATGGGGAAGATAATGGAAGAACTGCTGAAGAAAAGGTGCAGCCGGGCCCAGGCAAGGCGGCACACACAGCAGGAAGGATGAGGGGAGACAAAACCGAGAGTGACTTGCTTTGCTGCCAAAGCTGCAGAGGCGCATGAACCAGTAATGGCTATGGTTAAATTATGATGTGCTTGCTTTTGGGGACTTGGTGGCCATCCAGGAACTCATCAAATCAAGTTAATGGAGAGTTAAATGGCTTTGGAAACAAGCTGGCTTGGGGCAGCTGGAAGCTAGGGCTGGGTGTTCTTGGCTTGGTGGCACTCTGGATTGGGCATGCTCTGGCAGGTGAGCTGTTGAGAGGAGAAGGTGCAGCCTCTCCTCTCAGGGAAGTTGCTGAGAAGCAGCATGGGATCTTCAGGGGAGTCCTGCTTCCCTTGACCTCTTCAGTTTGCCTGAAGTGCGGTACAGAAATCCCTGCTGCTGGGATAGAGTCAGCTCGTCCCCAGGGGCTGACCCCAGTGAAACAGGACCCACCTTCCCAGTTATGGTTAGGGAGGTAGGAGTCTTTACACAAGAGGTAGCTCATTGCATTTCATTATCTTAATCATGGGCCTTTTCAAGTATATGTACAGCATCGGCGGGAACAGTACAATGAACTTGCCAGGGCCTCCAGCGCAGCTGGTCATTGTCACCAGTGCTGTTCTTATCTCTCCCCGTTATCATTCTTCCTCCCTGGGTGTTGACTGTTAGAATTCAAGTGTCACATAGCTACACAAAGGAGAATTAGTGCATTTGAATTCTTTATTTTTTCTAGCAGAAAATGTGGAACATAAAATAGCCAGCCGAAGGAGTCCATAATAATTGAAGTAGTTTTCCTTAATGCAGCTTACACGTGTTTTATTTTTGAGACCGCAAAGCTATGGAGACAGTGCAGCTCTTTTATGTTAGACTTAGGGATCCTCGTTGTGTTTGAAAATGCTTGGGATTGAACCTCTACATGTACTAGAGGCAAGGCAAGTGTTCCACTTTGGCGTTTATTGGTTTGTTTCACTTGGCATAACCTCCTCCATGTTCTGTCCGCGTGGCAGTATGTATCAGAATTATCATTCTTTCAAGAACTGCATAATGACCCGTTGGGTGATTAAGCCACGTTTGTGTCTCTGTTGATGGACATGACAAGTACTCCCCTGTGTTTGTACTATGAGCGCAGATGTACAAGGCAGCCCCGCTTCAGATCTTTAGGGTTTCTGTCTAGAGGTGGAATTGCTGGATTCTCTGGTAGCTTTACTTTTAATTTTTGGAGGAAATGTGATGTTTTCACAGTGGCCGTGCCATTTTACACTGTGACTAGTGGTACTCCAGAGCCCTGCCTAAACTTTTAGTATTTTTGAGACAGGCTTCACCATGTAACTCTTGTTGGACTGGAGTTCCATGAGTAGACCAGGCTGGCCTTGAATTCAGAGCTGCCTCCTAAGTACTAGGATTAAAGGCCTGCGTTGCCTCCCGCCCCCGCACCCCCTCCTCTGCCCCGCCCCCCGGCTTACAGTTCTATCATTTGATGGGAGCCATCAATGTGACTGATGTCTCTTGGAGGATTTGCCTCCCATCCTTGATGTCTAGTGATGTTTGCTTATTGAGCATTTACTCATCTTTGAAGAAACGTCCATTTGGATTGTTTACACGCGCTGTTTTCTTAGGTGATAACAAATGTAACAGTTGGTATGTTTCAAGTCTTGAATGGTTAGACTTAACTTCTGCCTTCCACCGCATAGCACAGTGTATGCTTATGGCTTTGGTTTGCATTCTCCTGTTGGCATCTGAAGTCAGAGAGCATCTTATGGCGTATGGTACATTACCTGGCGCGAGTGAGAAGGAGGCACGAAACACGCAACAAAGCCGCTTAGGAGTTTATTAGAGGAGACCCGAACAGGCCTGGGGAAGTCGGTGTGCAGGAGAGGGCTGAAGATCGTGTGTCCAGCCTTTCAAGGCTGCCTAGCACATGCGCACAAGAGAATGACGTAGCTACGTCCTACGCAGATGACGGAGCTCATGCATGCGTGCAAGGGCTTATGTAGTACGTCATACGTGGGTGATGCAACCTTGCCACACGTGGGTCATGCAGGTTCTTTTAAGGTCCCTGGGCGGCTAGATATTTTTGCCTGAACGTTTGTCTGCACATGCGTGGCCCTGGAACCCGGAAGTGCTGGCTAAAATCGTAACAGTATGTGTCTCTTATTTATTGTGCTCTTGCTTGGTTGTTGTTTTTGAGACTGGGTCTCACTATATAGCCTTGGCTGGCCCAAAACTTGATTATATATGTTATAAAAAATTAAAAATGCTTCAGGATCCCCAGCAGCAGTAGGCAGCAGAGACGCTGTAGGTCCCCAAGTGGTGGTAGCAGGCCATGTGGCGGCAGGCAGCAGGCCCTGAGAGCAGCCAGTCCCAGGCAGAGATGGCTGCTGGTCCCCGAGTGGTGGCTGGTTCCAGGCAGGGAGACACGGGGCGGGCAGGCAGGAGCCAGAGACATGGATAGGCACGCNGAGTAGACCAGGCTGGCCTTGAATTCAGAGCTGCCTCCTAAGTACTAGGATTAAAGGCCTGCGTTGCCTCCCGCCCCCGCACCCCCTCCTCTGCCCCGCCCCCCGGCTTACAGTTCTATCATTTGATGGGAGCCATCAATGTGACTGATGTCTCTTGGAGGATTTGCCTCCCATCCTTGATGTCTAGTGATGTTTGCTTATTGAGCATTTACTCATCTTTGAAGAAACGTCCATTTGGATTGTTTACACGCGCTGTTTTCTTAGGTGATAACAAATGTAACAGTTGGTATGTTTCAAGTCTTGAATGGTTAGACTTAACTTCTGCCTTCCACCGCATAGCACAGTGTATGCTTATGGCTTTGGTTTGCATTCTCCTGTTGGCATCTGAAGTCAGAGAGCATCTTATGGCGTATGGTACATTACCTGGCGCGAGTGAGAAGGAGGCACGAAACACGCAACAAAGCCGCTTAGGAGTTTATTAGAGGAGACCCGAACAGGCCTGGGGAAGTCGGTGTGCAGGAGAGGGCTGAAGATCGTGTGTCCAGCCTTTCAAGGCTGCCTAGCACATGCGCACAAGAGAATGACGTAGCTACGTCCTACGCAGATGACGGAGCTCATGCATGCGTGCAAGGGCTTATGTAGTACGTCATACGTGGGTGATGCAACCTTGCCACACGTGGGTCATGCAGGTTCTTTTAAGGTCCCTGGGCGGCTAGATATTTTTGCCTGAACGTTTGTCTGCACATGCGTGGCCCTGGAACCCGGAAGTGCTGGCTAAAATCGTAACAGTATGTGTCTCTTATTTATTGTGCTCTTGCTTGGTTGTTGTTTTTGAGACTGGGTCTCACTATATAGCCTTGGCTGGCCCAAAACTTGATTATATATGTTATAAAAAATTAAAAATGCTTCAGGATCCCCAGCAGCAGTAGGCAGCAGAGACGCTGTAGGTCCCCAAGTGGTGGTAGCAGGCCATGTGGCGGCAGGCAGCAGGCCCTGAGAGCAGCCAGTCCCAGGCAGAGATGGCTGCTGGTCCCCGAGTGGTGGCTGGTTCCAGGCAGGGAGACACGGGGCGGGCAGGCAGGAGCCAGAGACATGGATAGGCACGCCATGTAAAGTTAAACGTATATTAGGGTTATGGAGGGGAAAGGGGAGAAGAAGAGAGACAGAGAGGGAGAAAGAGGAGACAGGAGAGACAGCCAGAAGTGGGGGGGAGAAGATGAGGAGAGAAACAGAACCTGCCTCTCCCTAGCGGAAGACAGGAAAGAGAGCTCTCAGGCCGGAAGCTGAAGATCAGCCTGCCTCAGCGGATGGAGGAGGGACTGGGCGTGACTTTTCTCTTAAAGTGCCAGAACCATAACAGTATAGATTAGGCTGACCTCAGAATCACAGATATCCACATGCTTCTGCAGGAGTAAAGGCGCCTGCCGCCCCCCCAACTCTTTATTTAATTTTTCTTAGTTGGGATATCTTTATGAACATGGTCAAGGCATCCCCTGTATCGCTTAGATATATTCTTCTAGATTGGCTTCTTTTCTTTATTCTGTGCCACTTTTCAAGAATAGAGATTTTTATTATATTGGGCTTAAACTTATGAGCTTCATCCTTATACTATACGCTCCAAGCTTAAGAACCTATTCTGACGTAATTGAATGTTTGACTCACGCAATTAAGTTCTTGAGTCAAATTGGATTTAGCTTCATGGTCAATATGAGCAGAGACCCTGTTCTGTTTCTCCTGTGTGGATGACCAGCTTTCTAGGCTGTTTCTAGGCTAATCGGGTCTTAGAGGAGTGGGCTGGGTCCTAGAGTTTTCAGAATATTTTTGCAGCATTACCTCACTGTATCTATGGGTGGTGACGAATTCATGGCAGTTAGACATATAAACAGTTTTTTTTTAAAAAGTTAGGTTGACCTCTTCAGGCTTCCTGTAGGAAATCTCTGTCCTTTTGTGACTAGTAATATACGTTAGCGTAAACGTAAAAGTGATGGCAGTATGTGGGAGTGGGTGTTCTGTTCTCAGAGACAAGAGACAGCAGCTACATAGAGATCCGGGTCCTGCGGGGATCAACTACTCCAGAGTGGTCTCCTTAATGAAGGTCTTTAGGGACCCCATTTCTTCTGGGAACAGGGAAGTCAGTGGAAGACCAAGCCTGAGAACTGTGCTGACCAGTTCCTTCCTCTGTCCTCTTACTGCCTTTGTCGCCAGAGCCTGCTTTGGGCCGCACCACTCATTCTTCTGTAGTGTCCCATAGTGGCCATCCTGACGGACATCTGAGAGGACAGTCAGCCGTCCTGGCTCTGTGACTTTCCTCAGGCTACAGGAACAGCAGACTTTAAACTAGACACTTATTATTTCATAGTTTGAGGACTAGGAGCCTGAAATCACAGTGGTGCTGACCCATGCTCACTGAAGGCTCTACTGAAGAGGCTCTGCGCTGTGCTTCCGCTGGTGCCAGCCATCCTGGATGTCCTGCCGTAGCTGCATCACTTTAGTGTCCCCCTCAGCTGAAACTTAGCTTTCCCTGCATGTGTGTGTCTTCCCATAGCCTTCTCCGAGTATGTGTGTGTGTGTGTGATCTCATAGCCTTCTCCGAGTGTGTGTATGTGTTTCATCCCACAGCCTTCTCCAAGTGTGTGTGTGTGTCCGTGTCATCCCATAGTCTTCTCCGAGTGTGTGTGATCTCATAGCCTTCTCCGAGTGTGTGTGTGTGTGTGTGTGTCAGTGTCATCCCATAGCCTTCTCCGAGTATGTGTGTGTGTGTGTGATCTCATAGCCTTCTCCGAGTGTGTGTATGTGTTTCATCCCACAGCCTTCTCTGAGTGTGTGTATCCCCGTGCCATCCCATAGCCTTCTCCGAGTGTGTGTGTGTGAGATCTCATAGCCTTCTCTGAGTGTGTGTGTCTCTGTGTGTGTGTCATCCCATAGCCTTCTCTGAGTGTGTGTGTGTCCGTGTCATCCCATAGCCTTCTCCGAGTGTGTGTGTGAGATCTCATAGCCTTCTCCGAGTGTGTGTGTCTCTCTGTGTGTGTGTCATCCCATAGCCTTCTCTGAGTGTGTGTGTGTGTCCGTGTCATCCCATAGCCTTCTCCGAGTGTGTGTTTCTGTGTGTGTCCGTGTCATCCCATAGCCTTCTCCGAGTGTGTG
>JAQHUG010000679.1:167300-191799 GCA_028555095.1 Dicrostonyx torquatus
AACTAGCTCTTGTAGACCAGGCTGGTCTCGAACTCACAAAGATCCGCCTGCCTCTGTCTCCCGAGTGCTGGGATTAAAGGCGTGCGCCACCACCGCCCAGCTCTACCATTGAGAATCTTAACGGCAGTGGATCAAACTCACTGTCTTCCTCCAGGTACCCTCATTACAACTTGAACCCATTGTCGAAACTTTTTCTGAATAACATTATACTCACTGCTGTTGGGGTCAGCTCACAATGCTGAGGTAGGCAGATACATTAAATTGTGCACCAGCCCTTATCCTCATGGGACCTGATATGGCACATAGCCTATGAGCACAGCATCAGAGACCTGTGCTGTCTTTTTTTTTCTTTGGTTTTTCGAGACAGGGTTTCTCTGTAGCTTTGGAGCCTGCGCTGGAACTAGCTCTTGTAGACCAGGCTGGTCTCGAACTCACAAAGATCCGCCTGCCTCTGTCTCCCGAGTGCTGGGATTAAAGGTGTGTGCCACCACTGCCTGGCTTGTGCTGTCTTTCTTTTTGACTTCTCTCGGTGCAAATTCATTTGCAGTGATTTTCCCCCTAACAATAGGTGACACAAGCAGCATGCTCGTGTCTCTGTTCTTCCTGCCTTTTCATGTGCACTCTGTGCTGGAGCACCCCCGACCCAGGAGGTTTGGAGGAGCTGAGCGATCTCCTTCGTCACTTCTGAATTGTGCTGGCGGTGCCATTGGTCCTTCTGCTCTAGATCTTCAGGCCTAACCGTGGCCCCCTCTCCTTAGAGGCTAACCCAGCTTCCAGTCAGCCACTATAAGCCAGTCATGTTTGTCTCTCTCTCCTCTCAGCCTCTGTTGAGCTAAGCCTCCCAGGATTTCACTTCATGGTAGTCCCATGGCAGACCTCTGCCACGGTGCCTTCCCTCCAGTAAGTCCTGTGCAAAGCTACATATGAGCCTTCTGTAACCGTTCTCTCCATCACCCCTCACTACCCCCTCCCTGCCCCCAGGACCATGGCTAGGCCCAGTGACCCCTGGGAACTTTCTTCCTTCCCTTCCACCTTTGTCCCGGCTGCTCCCAAATACCCAGTGACTCACTTGGGTACGTGCTAGTACCACCCCCCCATGCTTTGCTGGGGTGTATCCTCCACATTGTTTAATTCATATGGTGTGTCTTCTTCCTCGTAGCCTTCTTAATTAAGCCCCCAGTCTCTTGAGGAATGCAGCTGGGGGGCTCTCTTGTGGAAGCTTTTTTGTTCGTATCTGAGTAACAGCCCTGACCCCGCCTCCTAGGTAGAAACAGCTCTGCGAAAGAAAGCACTGGCGCGCTCATTTTCCTCTCCGTTACAGTGACTTCTTATTTTAACTCCAGTAGAAATGTAGAAAGCATTTACTGAATGTGTGGACGAGTGCATGCATGCATGCATGAATGAGCGGCTGGATAAACGCATGCACTGAGCGAGTGAATGACTGCCCGCATGGAAGCTAAAGAGCTGAAACCAGCCGTGAGGACACGGGCAGCATCCCCGAGCCAGGAAGGCAGGCTTTTTCCACACAGCTTGGAAAATAGGACGTTCGCAACATCGCCTGTGAGTAGCTGTTGTTTCTGTCCCAGGAAGTTGGCCAAGAAGCATTCTTTAGAATAGTAAACATTTCCACTTCAGTTTAGAAAAAAAAAAAATCCCTCCCTTGGTTTCTGCTTGATTTTTGTTGACAGTGAGGTATTTTATGAATCCCTAATTGTATAAAAATATTAAACAAAAGTCCCAACATATTTAAAGAAAGCAACAGTTATTACTAAGAAAACAAGAATAGTTAATAGAAGTAGATTTATAAATAAGGATCACCAGGAAAACAGGGCTGTAGCAGGAATAATAAAAACCTGGAGACAGATATTGGGGTTCAAGCTGAAGATCAGAAAAGCAAAGCAGCCAGCCACAAGAGAGTTCTTACCTCTACCAAGGCTCAGACAAAGGGTGATCCTGTCCTCAGAGTGAGGGCAGACTGCAGCACTCGCCACTAAACCTCAGGCCGAAGGCTGAGACTGCACTGAACTCTTCCTTGTATTTCTGTCTAGTGCTGGCATCAAAGGTGTGAGCTCTGTTTCTCTTTTAGACTGATCCCCTCTCGTGTAGCCCAGAGTGGCCTTGAGTCTCGGGATTAAAAGTGTGTGCCTGGTCTGTGTGGCTGACCAGTGTGGTTGTTTTACTCTCCGATCTTCAGACAAGCTTAATTTATTAAAACACAAGTAAAATATCACTATATTTTCCCTTTTTGTCCAAAATAAAAAAGAAGGCTATAACTAATATAAGAAAAGTTATATATAATAAGTATAATAACTATAATATATACAGGCAATAAAAATATCAACAATGTCTAGTCTATTTGCATTTGACAAATTCAGAGAAAACACTTCCCTGTCTATCCTATCCTGCTGAGTCCAAAGTCTTCTACCTAATTTGCTCTGTCAAGGCTTGCATTACCATCCCAAACTATCTTTTGGTATCTCTCAACACTTCACACTTCTGGTGGGTTTTCTTTTTGAGTCTCATAGAAAAGGAAAACTATAACTGTCTAGTCGTCAACTCCCTCAGAGACCTAAGCAGGAAATCATATTAACTGAGTAAGCAGGAAGTGCAAGCAAACGACTTCCAAATAATGGGAGAAATGACAGAAACAGCTGGCTGCCTGGACAGTCACCCAAAGTTCCTCTTCAGCCTACAAGCCTAGAATGTTCAACAGACTTTTCTGTGAAGCAGGGCTTCTGAAGGACTGTTCTGCCTTGCCTTGATAAGGTTTGGCAGTCACTCTCTTTTGTCCTGCTTATCCAGTTAGGACAGCAGACTGTCAGCTGAGGCAAGGACACTTTCTTGCCCAGTGGCTTACTTTTTTTGCCACAAAGAAAATAAACTCCATGTGAAATGTCTTTGATACTCATTATCTTTTCTGAAGTGGATTGGTGCTGCCAGGAGCAGACATGTCTCATTGTCATAAAAAAGAAAAGAAAAGAACCTATATTATTAAAACATCTTAAAAGACATATCTGTAGATCTCTGAAGTGTTTGAAGATGACTTGTCTACCTAAAAATAGATCTTTGTTTAACCTTGAAAACATACCTGATACGACTACAAATTTAATTGTAATAGGTGATTAATTAATTACTAGCCTGCATTTTTTAGTATCCTAACCAGTTGGTAATAATAATTTTCACAAACTAGAAATTTACATTACATTGTTAAATGAGCTGTATAGGTTCAATACCTTGAACAAAATTACAAACATATGTACAGTATGCTTTAAAAAATTAATCTCAAGCCGGGCAGTGGTGGCTCACGCCTTTAATCCCAGAACTCGGGAAGCAGAGGCAGGCGGATCTTTGTGAGTTCGAGACCAGCCTGGTCTACAAGAGCTAGTTCCAGCACAGGCTCCAAAGCCACAGAGAAACCCTGTCTCGAAAAACAAAAAAACAAAAACAAAAACAAAAAGACAGTGAAGGAGCTTTGGGCTGGAGAGAAGGCTCGGCTGTTAAGACCTCTGGCTGCTCTTGCAAAGGACCTGGGCTCTATTCCCAGGGAACACATAGTGGCTCACAAGCATCTACAACTCCAGTTCTGGGGCATCTACCACTATCTCCTGGCTTCCATGGGCACGGCATCCAAAACATGCAGGCCAAAACACTCATACACATAAAATAAACCTGTCTCGAAAAACAACAACAACAACAAAACCAAAAAAAAACCCCCAAAAAATTAATCTCAAATTTGTATCACTATACAAAATTTGTATACATTATACTAAAGTCCAATGTAAGATACTCAAAACTGGTAGTTGCTTTATAAAGTAGATTCAATAATCTACCTTCGTATTATATCATTATCTGTATCTGTTTTTCTTTTTAGAGTATATTCAGTATTCTACCCCTTTATCCTGTCATAGCTGTATCCTTTTTCCTTTTCAAAACAAGAACTGTGAATCTTGTTCAACTCTCCTCCTGACCCTAACCAATAACAGCTTGTAACCAACCCCCCTAAACAATGACAGATACCCAAAAAGATCTCTCTAGTGGCTGGCTGCTTTACTTTTCTGGTCTTCAGCTTGAACCCCAATATTTCTCTCTGGGTTTTTATTATTTGTGGTATGCAGGACAATCACATTTAAAAATGTTTTTATTTGTTTATGTGGTGCAGGTGACAGAGGTCAGAGGACAGGAGCCATGGGAGTCGGTTCCCTCCTCTACCATTGGGGATCCTGGGCCTTGAACTCAAGTCATTAAGCCCAGCAGTGAGCCATCTCCCCGGTCCCCGAAGCCTCTGTTAGCAAAGAAGGAACAAGATGCCTGCGCGTGTCTGTGGGGCAGTCCAGTGCAGGAGAGGGGTTATTGGTATGTTTCTGCATTGTTGGTGGTCAAGGTGAGACTTCGGGGAAGGGAGCCTCTGGGTTAGTAAAATTGACTGGCAGGGCATTCTTCTGTCTTCTAGCCAAGAGGTCGCAACTGCACCTTCACTGTCGTCCAAGAGTAAATCTCTTCTGAGCAGTTTCTCTCATTTAAGGACAAATGAGGCATCAGCAGCCCATGGTGCTTCCCTGCAAGTGACACTCACATCGTGTCCACGTTTACTTGTTACATAGAGACTCTGGGCCTGCCCCAGAGGACCTCGAGATGCATTTGGCCACTTACTGTATGTGCTTGGCAACTTTCAGCTGCTCAGCGTCTTCGGCCCCTGGGGTGGTGGTCTTTGAGAAGCCTCTCCTCATTCACAGCTGTGAATGAGCAGACAGAAAGTCAGAAAGTATTAGGTTTGGAGAGGCCTGTGCTCAGAAGGTAGGAAAGCCTCTGGTCTGGGGCTGTTAAACCATGTTCACTGCAGCAAGGAATGCAGGATGCAGAAGAGTCAGAGGTGAGCCTGACGGAGGCTTGCAGGTGGAGGGCAAGTCCTGTGGGCCTCACGTCCTGCTTGGGCTGTTGGATGCGTGTGAAAGGAATCGTGGAAGAGCATGCCAGTCCTAGTGTCATTTGGAGGAGAGTGGACACTGGGACAGAATGGAGAGTGAGGTGTTTAGGAGGCTAGAGCATAGATCTACATGGGGAGAAAAAAGTCTGAGGATAACAGGCTTCCATGGTCAGGAGATAGTGTGGAGGGCGTGGCCTTCTGTGGTCAGGAGATAGATAATGTGGAGGGCATGGCCTTCCGTGGTCAAGAGATAGATAGTGTGGAAGGCGTGGCCTTCCGTGGTCAGGAGATAGATAGTGTGGAGGGCGTGGCCTTCCGTGGTCAGGAGATAGATAGTGTGGAGGGCATGGCCTCCATGGTCAGAAGATAGTGTGGAGGGCATGGCCTTCCGTGGTCAAGAGATAGTGTTGAGGGCATGGCCTTCCGTGGTCAGGAGATAGATAGTGTGAAGGGCATGGCCTTCCATGGTCAAGAGATAGTGTGGAGGGCGTGGCCTTCCGTGGTCAAGAGATAGTATGGAGGGCATGGCTGCCTGTTGCACACCTGGGAGGACAGCCCCTTCCACTGTGGTGCTGTGTCACAGTGAGTAGTGACCAGAAGGTGCATGAGCCCTGTGTTATTTGGACATGAGTTCTGGTCTGTCCCTCATCAGCGAGGTGTCTGTGGACACGTAACTTAATGACCTGAACTTAGACATCTGCAGCTGCAGAGTTGGGATGCCAGCATCCCCTTCTGGGTTGGTTAACTCTGTCTTTGTGGGCTTGAGGTTTGTTCTGAGTGATGCGACTGTACGAAGACAACCTAAGGTGGTACATGGAATTCGCTTCTCTCACTCCATGGGAAGAGAGGTAGTAAAGTCAGTGTTAGTTTGGTGACAGTGATGTTTTATGGCAGACATTTATTGGCTGCTAGAACAAGGGTTCTGGAAAGAACACAGCCCCAAGCCCACTCTTTTCTCTGTGTCCCCAGCTTCTTAAAGAGAACTGGGTACTAGCTGGCTGGCTGAATGTGCAAAAGCAAGAAGTGTCCACCTTTACATCAGCTGGGGGCAGGGAGGAAGGACTGCCGACTGTGTGACTGTACTCTTCCTCAAGGTTACATACTCTGACCTCCAGAAGAAATGGGACTTGAGGATGTTGTTCTAGACCTACAAGATTATTAGCATACTTTTAAGGCACTGTAGAGACTCACCTGACTTCAGGGGTCTTGTCTTAGGAGAACCCTCCATGAAAGAACAGGTTCCCCGTGGGAGACAAGAGGAGCCCCTGGCTTTGCTGGAACACGGCCTGCAGAGTTCCTCTTTGTTTATGTGTTGATGTAGTTACTAGTGAACAGTGGAGCCCTGGGGCAGGGCAGGCTCTATTACAGCTGCAGGGTGCCTGTGGCCAGGTCACTGTGCCAGGTCACCGCTTCCTGCCCTCATGTGCCCTGAAGATGAAGAGGACCGGGTTGGCAGATGCACTGGGCACAGGCTTGTGACTGCACCTCTTTACCACCCTGTGACTGTCTGCATCCGTGCTGGATTCGTGCCTGTCTGGAGAAGAAATTTATGCAGAAAAAGTAAGGTTCAGACTGTTGCTGACTCTACACTTTTTGCTTAAATGTTTAAACAGACTTTTGACATGTTTGGACATAGCTCGTGTGTGCTCAGTCATAAAAGGCCCCAGAAGTGAATTGTGCCAAGTTATGGGTTCCATGTTTTAAATTTTATAGGCATAGATGTTAAACATGCGTCTCCAGTGACCACCCAGGAGCATAACATGATATGATATCCATATCTGGGGGATGTAGCTAACGCTGCTACTGCTGTTCTGAGCTATGCCCGAGAGTGGTCATGTATATTTTTCCCAAACGGAAACCTGAATTCTCTGCTATGATTTTTGATTGGGATACTGTGTTTGGCATCCGTTTTCCATATGCCTGTACCCTGAGAATAATTGCTGTGTTCCTGGGGCCTCTAGCCTTACGCCTTCCTACCATAGAGGAAGCCTGAAATGAGCTCTGGTGAAACTAGAATCCCAGCGACCCAATGCAGAACCAGACTTGTGGGCAAATTACATGATGTGATTGAGGTAAGTTTGACACAGTGTACAGTGCATCTCAGTGAAGTCATTTGTTGTCATTCATCATCATCTAGGTTAAAATAGAAATACAAATACCCAGAGTTGGACAGGCAGAGCCTGCGTGGCCCCTTGTGAATGTATCTCACTAACTTGGGCATAGGGTTTAAGATCCGCTTAGACTAGAAAGTGGAGAGAAGCCAGCATGATGGCATCCTGAAGGGGGTCTGTTCCTGGGGGTGTAAGCTGAAGGGAAGGGGAGCGGACTGTGGAACAGACAGACCTGCTCTGCGGTGTCCTGAGAGCAGAGGCCGTGGGCATCAATATGGGGAGAAGAGATCTGGTGGGCGTGCCACACTAAATATGAGGTAAGATTAAACATTGTCACATGTGCTGAGTAAGAGCATTAAACAGTTGATTTTTGAGTAAGATGTGTAAATATTGTGTCTACTTATAAAAATCACTTGTACACTAGAGTAGGAATTTTGAGAAGTTTGTTAAAATCTTATTTATTTAGCATTTTTGTTAAATCACTTGTACACTAGAGTAGGAATTTTGAGCAGTTTGTTAAAATCTTATTTATTTAGCATTTTTGTTTCCACATACTGGTTGCATGTGGACTAAGAGAACTGATGGTTTTTGGTGCAATGTCCAAGGAGAACTTTTTGATGGTTTTCTTCAGCAGTTGTGAGTTGTTTTCGTGTTTGATTTGAAGGAAAGCTTAAGAATGAACTGGTCTACCTCTGTCTCAGAGGAAGACACCTGACAAAGGAATCTTATGAAGAGTAAAAAATGTTGCCAGCCTTGGGGGCTGCAGAGATGTGTCAGTAGTTAAGAGCACTTAAGAGGACCTAGGCTTCCAGCACCCACGTGGCAGCTTCATGCTAACTGCCTGAAATTTCAGTTCCAAAGGCTCCAAAGGCCGCTTCCGGCCTCCACAGGGAGCAGGCTCACATCACGTGCACATCTGTATACTCAGGGAAAATGATACTGCACGCATTAAAAATGTAGTAATATTTATTTTATAGACACACAGGTTCTTTGCAGATGGTAGCAAAATTTCCTTGCTACCATCTCAGCTGTTAATCCCAGTAGGATGCTGTAAATACGGTCACAGATAAGAACCAGAAGTGATGTCGAATAAGATCCACCACTGGGATACTGGTACCCTACGCTGGCTGTGCAGCCTCCTCTGGAAACATGGAGAGCTGAGTTTGTGTAGCTGCAGATACTGTAGGGAGGGCAGAAGTACAGTACGGTGTCGTGGGCAGCAGCGAGAAGTCAGCCAGTGATGTGGGCCAGCAGCCTGGTCCGCGTTTCTGATGTCGCTCTTTAGAGCTTCTAGAGAAACTAAAATCAGGGGTGATTTTCATTCCCAGTCCCAGCTTTTACTGCTGACTGCAACAGAAGCCCAGGAACACTTCAGAGTGGACGAGAGTGGAGGCAGGCGGTGGGGATGCCTGGCTGGCTGTGCATGCTTCAGACAGAAGTCGTTAACATCCTTGTAACTGGGTATCAAGGGCACCACTTGGGAAAGATGGGTTTCATAAAATGACAGTGTTTATTAAAACGTCAGCTGCTGGATAGAGCCTATTTAAAAGCATGTGGGGTTTTTTTGTGTTTGTTTTTTTGTTTTGTTTTTCGAGACGGGTTTTTCTGTAGCTTTGGAGCCTGTCCTGGAACTAGCTCTTGTAGACCAGGCTGGTCTCGAACTCACAGAGATCCGCCTGCCTCTGCATTCCAAGTGCTGGGATTAAAGGCGTGCACCACCACCGCCCGGCATGATGACAGTTTTTAAGTTTTTAACTTATGTCATTTTTGTTCACGCTTTTACCTTTCCTGATGCTTACCTGTAGACTTCGGGACCTGCATCCAGCTATTCCTCCCTACTTCTTCATGCTCCCTTATCAGTCGGTTGTCTTATAAATCATGCAGTGTATGTAATATGTAGACCTATGTATATACTCATAGCTGTTGTGAATATGGAAGGCACAAATGATTCGGTCCTTGACCTTGGCTTTGTAACCTGAGGACAATGAGCCAGGCTGTGAAACACCCGTGATGCTAGGGAGCAAAGAGGAACCCATCTTCTCATAGGGTTTCTACGGAGAAGGGTCGCTCGCCTTTTCATTTTTCCTATTTCTGTAGCCACACCCACCTGGGTTTCCAGGAGCCACAGTATGCTCCATGCTAACCTTCCTCACCTCTCTGTGTTGTGGTCTTTCCTGTTGTCTCTTTCCTTCTCAGCGCTGTCTCTTTGAGGGGAAGGAAGTGGTTTGGAGGTCGCCCTTACTCTTTGAAGCATTCTGCAGGGCAGCATCAAAGAGGCCCCCCGGTGTGAGCAGCCTGCCCTCCTCTAACTACTGGTGGTGGGGCGCTGAGTCGCCACACACATTGTTTCGGAATCCCTGGGAAGCCAGTTTGTGAAGATGGCCGCATTAACTATACAGAGCGATGTGATGTGGCCCCTACCATACTGTGGCTGCTTCTCAGCCCTCTGGAGTTAGGTGGCAGCTTCTCCATAAATCCCTGATTTCACCAAAGGACCTGTTTGAAGTCACACAGGTAACACAGGGAGGTTCCAGAACCCGGCTTGCAGTTGCTCTTTTGAACCTGCCCGCTGCTGTTACATTGGAGGTGAAAATGGCCTCATGCTCTTTGATTCCCGCTCCTCTGTGGTGAGAAGGCACTGGGAGGCCTCTTGATGTCTGCTACTCCTTATGAAAGACAAATAGTATGGGCAGCTGCCCCTTCTGCCAAAAACACTTCAAGGACCATCATCACCTCGTTCTCTGCTCGCTTTCCCTAGAACCCACCTTGCCCCAGAAAACCCTCGTGAGCCAGCATAGCTCTGAGCCTTCCGGAACATCTCTTGGGGGCTCCAGGTTAACCTGACCCATTTTGTGACAGAGTACAACTATTTTTAATGTCTAAGCCACCTTTTAAAGCAAACCCTCATCCTCCTTGAGAGTACACTGTCTTGCACGGATCAGACATGCTTCTGGATGCTGCGAGGCGAGTTGTGACACATATAGCTCTTACATGACTGTCGTCATACACTCGTTAGGTTAGCATGCAGACTGAGGATTGTCATACATGCAGTGGGACAGCGGCTGTCTCCCATACAGCAGGCGCCTGTGCTTTGGCACAGAATACTGGGTGTTACCATTCATAACACGGGGGGGGGGTGACAGCCGGTAGTGTGAGGCCATGTGGGAGCGCCATACAGAGAGAGCTTGGGTATAGAGTTTATTTACTGGGTAAGGGGATTATGGGGGAAAGAGGTAAACAGAGAGAGGAGCTGGGAAAGGCAGTAGTTATCTATCTCTTCAGAAGGGGGCTTGGAGAGGAGTGGGGAGACTGGAAGTGGGCAGGGCTTGTCTCTTAAAGGGGCAGGGTACCCAGGTGACAGGGCAGGCCAACAGATTACAGCACTGGGGTCACTGTGGTCTCAGGGGGTGGGGTTGGCATTCATGGAGGGTGTAGTGGTGTAGCCCTCCCCACCACCCGTGTTTCTGCAGAACAGGTTGAGAACTTAATTTTAGTTAGGCATGAACGAAGAATGTTATCTATCAAAGGCAAGAGATTAAAATTCGTATGCAGGTAGATTTTCCGCAATATTGAAATATAGAAGCAAACTTTTTGGGAGAAAAAAACATTTAGAGGCTTTGCAAGGGAGGAATAGGAATGAGAATTGAGTGTGTCTTGGTCACGTGAGGTGGTGATATTCTGCTTGTCCAGCATCCAGGTGTTGTCAGCTTCTAGCATCTGTGATGCAGTCTGAAATTCTGAGTATTTTTTTTTTTTAAAAAAACCTAATTCTGAAGAGCCATGTAGAGTAAATCCTAAAGCATGAGATGTATTTGTACCTCAGAGACCCCCTTCTACACGAAGGTGGCTCCACCCGTTTCTAATGGCGTGGTTGTCTAGTGTCCAGTCCTCTGATGATTTGAAATTAACAGGGCGCAGGGAGGCACCTCTGACTCCCTGATGGTGAGTCAGGGAGGAGATTTAGCACCATGGGAAAGTCAGCCAGCAACCCCCACAGTAGGGCCCCCGGGACTGCTGTGAGAGCCTCAGATACAAGGAAAAGGCGACTTATAGCCTACCAGTTCCACTAAAGACACGGAAAAAAAAGAAGACAAACAAAAGCAAGCTCCGTGGTTTTTCCAGAAGAGTGGAGTTAGAAATACGGATTGAGTATTCATAACCCGAAAGTCAAAAATAATTCAAGGCTTTTTAAGTATCACAAATGGAAAATTCCATACCCAAAACTATATTGTATTCAAAATTATTTTAAAATACCGTGGACATCACTCGGGAGGCAGAGACAGGCGGATCTTTGTGAGTTCGAGGCCAGCCTGGTCTACAAGAGCTAGTTCCAGGACAGGCTCCAAATCTACAGAGAAACTCTGTCTCGGAAAAAAAAAATAAGTTAAAATACCGTGGACATTTACCTTCAACAGGTGTTTGTAATGTATACATGGATTTTATATTTAGATTTTAGTCCTTCAAGATATTTCATTTTCTATGTGCTAAAATTCTAGTATCTGGTGGTGGTGGTGGGGAACCCTGAAATCTGAATACTGCTGATCCCACGCATTTTGGAAAAAGGATTCTAGCTGCCTTGGTCCTGCCATGGGGTTGCGCGGACTTCCTCAGCGTTCTCCCTGTCCCTGCCCCCAGACTTCCAGGAGTCTAGAATGCCACATCCTTTTAGCGTGGTGGACTTTGTTTTCTATTGTTTTCATACATCTTAGTGTTTACAAAGGCAAGTTTAGTGTCTCACTCTTGAGGGTGCTGGGTCGGTGGCTGGCTCTGTAGTGATGACTGTCTTCTCTTAAGAACGGTCCCATAGAGAGGGAGAGGGGGGGGGAGAAGAATAGATAGCTCAGTAAAAACAGAGAGAGAGAGAGAAAGGTCCCATAATGCAGAGTGCAGATCAGAAACAAAAGTGGAGGTGGCTGGAGGCAAGAGGGCTGTGGCGGGGCAGAGAGAGACTGTTTTCTGCCCGTTGACCCTGGGCCAGAAGCCTTGAGGAAGCCGGGCTGCCGCAGAGAGGACTTTGAACAGGAAGGAGGTGTTATGTCTCTGCCTGACTGACCTGGGTCCCTCTGTAGAAACAGATCTGCGGCGTATTTCAGAAGCACAAACACGGAAGAGGCCACTCACAGCGTCTGTGAGGGATTTTGTTTGCTTAGGAATATCTCTTCTGATGGGATGGTCTGATAAAGATTTCTCCATCTTGAGATGCAGTAGCATTTTGCGGTGGTAATAAAATAAGCTCATTGCTTTGAAGAAGATGACTCTTCTTCCTGTAGCTGGCTTCCGAACTGTGGATGTGGATGAAGGGGTTTGAAACCCAGCTTGTTCACTTTTTATGTGCAGGAGATAAAAGCTGTTGAGCTGCCCTTTGGGCAGAGTTTGTGGCAGAGCCTGGCAAAGCTTCTCATTGGCTGCCCTCTCAGCACTGCGATGGTGGCCAGTGTACCACTGCGAGGTTTGCCCCGCTCACCCAGCTGGCATCACTCACCTCATATTTCCTTGGAAAAATAATCTTAAATTTTCCAGTTCTGTAGATAATTTATAGATTGTTCCTTCAAGCCTAGAATTTGGGGTGATTGAAGACAACGGATTAAACCTTTCAGATGGATCATGCTTCCGCGTTGATATTTTAAGACATGTGACTTGTTAAGTCTGTGAAGGTGTGGCTGAGCACAGAGCTGTGGCCTTTGCTGCTGCGGAGGCTCCCTGAGACTTGTCTATGCTTAGGCATATTGAGGTCGCTTGGGGTTTGTGCTCAGACAGTGCATAATGGCGGTGGCTTTGAGCATGGGGTGTGCACATTTTGCTGATACCCACGGTGTCAGACAACAGGTGTTCAAGTGGAGTTGACGGGCACAGATTATACCAACCTTGTAAAAACGCCTCCCTTTCTCCTTCCAGTTTTACTGTCGGGACAGTCATTCATTGCGAAGGAACAGAAAGGGAAAAGGTGAAAGGGGATGAGGGTTGGGATGGAGGGGAAACTGGTGACCAGTTTTTAGGCTGTGCATCGAGACGATTTATAGGAGATTCACCTCTGAGGCTTAAGGTCCACAAGTTAACGCTTGCTCTTCTCAAGGCAGAGTTATGTGCACAGTCAGACATCTTTCCTGAGAGGCTCAGTCCTTTCTGTGTTGAGCCCGCAGCAGGTTTTTAGCCATATGGCACAGTCGGATTAAGGAGGCCTATGAGAGATTAGGCCGGAACACTGGTTCTTTGCGGTTGAGGAGCTGGCTTTCTCCCCCTCCTACGCCCGGGACCATGTACACTTCAGCCTTTCTCTCCATCATTAATTCAGGGTGAGAGCACTTCTCCAAAGGGAAACTGAAGAGGCTCTCATTCGTTATCAGTAGCATGAAAACAGGCTCCGGAGAAGACATTTCAAAAGGCAGAGTACCATAATGAGGCCCTTATTTAAAGGCAAGCTGCCTGCCCAAGCAGGGGACCTTCGGAAAGGCATGTCATTGGCACACATTTTTAGAGAAAGTGCAATGGTCATGAAAATAGGCTTCCTGTTTCTACCGGTGTCTCAGAAAACATTAGACCTTGGCAGGTGGGCTGCTAGAGCTGGGAGAAGGTGGGACACAGGAGTGACTGACAGAACATGCGGTCTTAGCACCCTGGGACCTTTAGGGTGCGGTGCTGTGGACGTTCACTTTCATACTTGAACCCGGAAGTCCTTTCTTCCATTCTAAAACCCAGATGGCATGGAGCATCTCTGGTTGTATAAGGAGTGCGTAGCTCCTATGGCACCCTCTTTGGAGCCCCCCAGAATGACCAAGTCACAGCATCCCCTCTGGAATCTGGGCTGACCACAGTGCTCATCCAGATCCTGAGCGCTGTCAGCACAGAAGTAGCCATCCATTCAAGACCGTGGTTTGTCTTCCCCTAGAGTTCTTAGCTGCGAGAGGCCGAGAGGTCCTGTGGGGAGACTTGCGCTTCCAAGGGACGAGCTCAGAATCTGCTGTAGGGCCGCAAGCTTCTTTCTGCACTTTTACGTAAGAGTAATATCTACCTCCTGTATGTCAGGAGATACCTCAACTCTCAAAGAATAAGCGGCCAGATACAGAATACAAGGCACGCGTGCTCCAACTTTCCTGCCATTCTGTGTGACAGTCTTTGGTGTATGTGCCGTCCTCTGCTCTGCTCTTCCAACATTGGTTAGTTTAGGGTGGGGAGAGCTCATGCTAGAATTTGTGCTAAGAGAAGAAGATGAGACTCAGCACTTTTCCTGATCGAGGTCTCCGTTTTCTTTCCCCTGATCTTTCCAGCTCCTTCTGTGCCTGCCTTTTTTCTCCCATATTTCCAGGAGACAGTGTTGTGTTTGCAGGTGTGTGTGCGTGTGCATAGAAAACACCTGTAGAGGACACTGCAGAAGGTATTTTCTTGAATGTAAAACGTGTTTCCAACAGATCTTAAGATTTAATAACTCTGTGAAGCACCAAAATTTCTCCCACTAGTTTTTTTACGTAAATTTTAGAAATCCCTTTTTGTGAGTGAGGGAGAAATTATTTACATGGGAAGGAAGCGTCCTGCAGTAGTTTATTAGAACAGACAGCCCTGCAGTATCAGTAGAGGAGGTGGAAGAAAACACTAATTATAAAAGCATGTTAACATTAAAATAAAAGCTGCTGGAGAAAACTCTTGCCGAAGCTTTGGTGTGTTTAAAAGCTGCCTTCACCACGTTTATAAACAGTGTGGGCCCGCTCCAGCGTGGGTTTTACAGATTGAAAACAGAGCTGGCTAATCTTAGCTGCGAGGCCATAAAAGGAGAGAAAAGGGGACATATAGCTTTGTGCAGGGGACAAGTGCAGTAAATCATGAGGGTCCATGGTGACACCCCAGACTCAGCCACGGAACCCGTGTGAGAGTTGTGGGTGTGCCTTTCACACTCTCAAAGCACACTAATCTGGATCTCATTATATTTTTTATTATAGTAAATATACAAAATGTACAAGTTGCCATTTTAACTCTGTTAAGCACATACTTGAGTGGCTTTCCTCTCCGTGGCAAGCAGCCGTCACTGCTGTCTCCCAGAGAGGTGTTCCGCACCTCTGAAGCCATACCACTGGCTACCAGCCGGAGCCGACCTTGCTTTCTTCTCTGTCTCCGTGAATTTGTGTATTCTAGGTGTAGTGCATTAGTGAAATCATACAGTATTTGTGCCTGTTTCTGTCTCACAGCAGAATTGCTTGCTTCTTCCTGCCTGATCAGTCCAACGTAGGTGTGAACCACATTGTGGCTATCCACCCATCTTTTGACAGACACTTCACCATTTGCTGCTGCAGTGTGATCGGAACATTGGCGTGTTATTATCTGTCTGAGTCCCCGATAATCAGTGTTTTGAAAGGTTTCCTATGCACTGTGATTTTTAGGGAGAATGTGTAAGGACACATTGGGGACTAGCAGGATGGGCACGTAGCATTGAGTTGCGTGTTTTCCCCATAGGTAACACATCCATATATCTGCAAGGCCTGCACAGCATGGAATGTGTACCTCCAACCAGAGAGGTAGCCGTATTGCAGGTGCATGCGTGACATTAAAAGTAGATGCAGAGCAGAAGGCTGCTTAAGGTCCTGAGAATAAGTGGCAGGTGAGCGCTCAGCCCAGAATCGCACTCATACCTTCTCCACTAAGTCTTAGGAAGTGTTATGGATAAAGGAGGAGAAAGAACGCAAAAGCTCAGAGAAGGGGAGAAAGGCTACCATGTGCCATCTTCTGGGCCTGGCACAACCATTGTAGTCACACAACAGGGGCTACACCGGACCCTTACACAAGTGCCCCACACAGTCAGTCATGGATATGGGGTGTTGTTTATGGGGTCCTACCCTTCCCTGCTAAACTAGATTCTTGGAGAGGGGAGTCTTCACTTGCAAAGCCGTTAGTGAGGCCTTCAGACTCCAGTGGGAAATCAGAGATGGCCCTATTTCAACTCAGTGGCTTACCAAACAAAACAAAAAGATACGACTATAGAGAAGAGGGTCTTAGGGAGGAGCATAGGGCTTGATGGGCGTGAGAGTGATCGGAACACACAGTACATGTAAGTGAAAAATTATCACTGAGCAGATTTAGTTAATAATGAAAGTAAAGCAGGTGGGAGGGAGCAGGGAGATGGTTCAGTGGGAAAGGGTTCTCAAGGGAGTAAGGTGGAGCCTGATAGATCAGGACACCAGACATCCTCCTCCTGGCCTCTGCCCATGCAGGTGGATACCAACTCCCCTCTCCCAACCCTCTGGATACATTAATAAAAGAGTAGAGGTGTCACTGCGGCCTCCCCAACCCACCATGTTATTAGACAGCTCAGGATTGATTGAAGGGAGCTGCACCACGGTGATACTCCTAGTGTGGAGGCTTTCTAGAAAAAGTCCAGATGATCAAGTCCTCCTCAGGCTGTGGAGAGAAGGAAGAAAGGACGATGTGTGGTAACTGGGCATACACACATGGAGGGAACAGAGAGAAGGGGCAGTGCTGACACAGGATAGATGTCCTTGAGGTTGGAGAGTAGGCCTTGGGGGGCCACAGGGAATTGAGCAGTGGTGATGGTGGCCATGTGGAAAGAAGCATCACCCATAGGTGACAGAAAGCACAGTGTCTAGGACCTACAGAGACAGCATGAGAAAACAGAGATTGGAAGGCAGCCCCTCAGCCTTCTGCCTGTTTCAGCTTCTCCATTCTTTCTCTTCCTTCTCTGTTTTGTTAATTTTTTCGGAGGTACCTAGAAAATCCATATGCTCTGCAGCCTGAAGAGACTTGCCAGCTACTCATAGAAATCCTCCACTCTGGGATACTAATCCACAGCTCCATTCATTCTCGATTCTTTTATTTAGAACAAAACAGGAGATGCTCCTCCCAAGTAAAGGGACAGCCTTGTGAAACAGGCTGAGCTTCTCGGGTCTGGTTTTCAGTTTTGCAGAAGGAAAAATGGAAACCCGGAAATGATCAGAGGATTAGAAAGAAAGGAGTTGTTAAAAAATGCCCAAGAGAGAGGCAGGGCCATGGGATGGATGCCTTGGGGGCAGAGGCAAGACAAGCTGTCTGGGGCTGTCCCCTGGGGCCACCCCAGCCCAGAATCACCACAAAGCTGATTAATTTAGAAGCTGCCCATCTTCCTGCTCATTTTATTTTAATATGTTGAAGAAGAGCCAAGAATTTCCCGTCCAATAGTTAGGATCGCATAGGAGGGAGAGAATGTTGTTGTAACCTGTATTCTAGTGGTTTGACATCTCCCATAAATCGTGTGTGAAATCACTGCTCCCATTGGCTCTCGCCTGTACTTAGCAGCATTGTTCAAAGACTGACCTACTTACCTCCCGTGGTGGTGGAAGCGATGCCGTCCTTGTTGTGGGAGTGTTCTACTGTTAAAATCTCTCCCGTGAGTATGAGCAGGCAATAATAGTAAGACATCTCCCCAGCAAGACATCACGTGAACTGTGGGCACTACTCCAGATCGCCCAGAGAGAACAGACAGGAACCCACAGAGTCAAAGCCTGTCCTCCAAGTGTACATTCTTGCTCAGGATGGAGAACGCTTTTTTCTGACCATTGCTTTCTCCTAGAGAGAGGGAAGTGAGAGTGACTCATAGTGGCTCTTTTTCTATGCTTAATTTTTTTTTTTTTGATGAACACTTAAAATTCTAACCAAGAAAAGACATAATTGGTTTTACCCTAAGTCTTGCTTATTGTGGTTGTCATTTATTAAGCACATGCCTGCTCCATCCCTATAGGAACCCTTTCTCTAAGGTGGTTATTGCTATTATTTGCTTGCTCTTGAGGTCTAGAACTCCCTGTATAGACCAGGCTAGCCTCAAACTCCCAGAGATACCTCTGCCTCTTCATTTAGTGTGCTGGGATATTCACTGCCACACTCAGGGCCAGTCATTGCCGTTATTCCCAATCATAAGTAAGGAAGTTCCCATCAAAGTGGTGTGGAGGATTGAATGAGAATGACTCCCATAGGCTCATGTGTTGGAATACTTGGTCCCCAGTGATGGAACTGTTTGGGAAGGATTAGGAGGTGTGGCCTTGTGGAAGGAGTTGTGGAAAGGTGGGCTTTGAGTTTCAAAAGTCCATGCTATTTCTCAGTTCCCTCTGAATTATAGTTGTTGTCTCAAGACATGCGCTCTGAGCTGCTGCTCCAGCCCAATGCCTGTCTGCTCGCTTGCCTCCTTCCCGCCACAGTGATCAAGAGCTCTAACCCCCCAGAACTGTAAGCTCCAATGGACTTTTCTATAGGTTACCTTGATCATGGCCTCACCACAGCAGTGGTGGAGCTAGTTATAGATTTGATGTCATTTAGAAGCCCCCAAGTAAAGCTGTGTAGGGAACAGACATACCTGCCCCCACCCCGTGGGCACGCACACAGGCACAGCTCCGAAGCACCACAGCTTTGCATTTCAACAGACGTGTAAACAGAACTGTGCCTGATGAGGCCACTTCTGTCCCTGTCTGTGTGGTTTCTGCCTGTGGGTTGGTTCACCTTGCTGCATCCTCAGCAAGACAGCAGCTGTGGGGCTTGCTCGGTGCTGCAGGCTGCTGGAAGGACGCTTTCTGGGCTCCGTTGTGGTGTCATGGCATCTGTGACTGGAGCCCGGATTCCCCAAGTGGGGGTCTAGATAATGGTGGCTTAGGTCATTGCTCTCTTGATTAGCTATTGAGGGGCTGCATTGGAAACATTTGATCTCGCAGCTGACCGTGCTTTCAAGTCGTGAGATACTCTGTCTCATAATACAGTAGCAGAAACGATTGTGGTTTGGAGTATCAAGCCACCTATTCAGAACGTTTTCTTAGATAAGGGCACTCAGCCCCGGAGATGACGAAACTGCCTTCTTTAATTTTCACTACACAAAGCTGAGGTTGCTGTGTGCCTCCAAAGAAGGCTGCTCCAGTGCAGTCCTTTCCTAGCTGGAAAGCATCAAGGCATGTGTGAGACAACTGCGCCCCCCCCAATCTGTTCAGTCCCCTGCCCATCCTTAGCCCCCAGGGCAGCTCTTGCTCTGGAAGCCCTTCTGCTCCCAGATTGCCTTTCACTGGGCACAGGTTTGTTCCTAGCTCTTACCAGGTCTGGGCAGTGCATCCCCTGCATCAGAGCTGCACTGTGGCCTCTTGGGGCTTTGTACACATCCTGTCCCTCCCCTGTAGTCCAGTTACTGCCTTTGCGTAATTAAATCACTTGTAATTCTCAGACAACATGGAGGCAAATGGCGAACAGAGAAAGCTTCTGGGTCCACAAGAATCATAAATCCACGGGGCCAGCTCTGCCACCCCACCTCCCACACATCATTTGGGATACGTCTTAGTAAATGCTCAGGGGCAAGGATCTAGGCAGCCACTGCCTGGAGTCAAGAATTGCTGGAGATTTGCCCTTAGAACCGGAGTGGCTTTTCTGTACGGTGCCAGCCAGGCCAGTGTTTGAGCAGCATGGTTAATGGTATCAGGCTGTGACTCGAGGTAACAGGGATCTGGGCAGATTCAGGTCAGTAAGCACAAGGACGCTATACCTCACCCAATAGGGGAGCCTCCAGATAGGAAACGCTGAGCCCAGGAAGGCGATTAGAGACTGGGACTTCTGTTTTAGCCCCAAGTGTCCATTAGACCCTGTGGTGCCCTCTGCAAAGATGGCCATTAGGGGCCCCAGCCACACAGAACTAGCTAATCTTATCTGGAGGTTAATACTGTTTAATTTCCTGTTGATTTCTGCGTGGTGTGAGGCTCGGGGCCCCTCAGTCTCACCCAGCCCTGGAAGGTGGGTGGACAGAGACTTGTTATTTAGGACGTTGGATGTTTCCTGATTTGGAAGGATAATGTAGAGCATGCCTGACGAGGGCTTTGACTCAGGAGTACCAGCTTTGCAGTGTTGCAAACACGGCGTGAATTCAGGAGAAGCTGTCCTCAGAATTCTGGGTTTTGATCTTTTCTGGACCAGCGGTGTTGGATGCAGGTTCCGTCTTCTCATACTGTGCTGGACAGCAGCTCCCAGTCAGTTGTGGGTGTGAGTGGAAGTCACCAGCACCCTCCCTGTGTTGTGCTGCTCAGCTGTGCTGTTTGGTAGAGGAAAAAAGCGTTTTGTTTTGTTTTTTTAAAAGTAAATATTTTCTACCTACCATGTATTTATCAGGATATAATACCATTGTGCCTCGAAGAACATCTATGAATTTTGACTTTTTAATGGAATTTTTAAAAATCTATAGTCACTCATAATTCTGCTACTCGTTGACAAGTAGCTTTTAGCATTTTTAAAAGATTTGTTTTATATACATGAGTGTTTAGCCTGTCTCTGTGCCTGTGCACGACATGTGTTCCTGGTACCACAAAGGTCAGAAGAGGGCATCAGATACCCAGGGGCAGGGTGGAGTTACTTGTGGTTGTGTGAAGCCGTGTGCGTGCTGGGAATTGAACCAGGATCCTCTGAAAAAGCAACAGGTGTTCTTAAGTGCGGAGCCAGCTTTCCAGGTCCCCGTGTTGGCATTTTACAAGTGTATTAGCATAAGACAAATGTATCTTATTTTTTTGGCTTTTATTTTACACTGAAAAGAGCAAGATTATATAAAAAAATTTTCATGTCTCTAAATATTTGTAATAATCATTTTAATGGTTGTGCAGCATTATTAATGTTTTCAGTGACCTTAAAAACTTACGCATCTAATGTTTTCCTCCTATTTTATCATGAATGTTGTCTTTTTTTTTTTTCTTTTTCTTTTTCTGTTTTGCTTTGGTTTTTGAGACAGGGTTTCTCTGTGTAACAGTCGTGGCTTTCCTGGAACTCACTCTGTAAAACTGGCTGGCCAGGCCTTGAACTCCTTGAGTACTGGAATTAAAGGTGTGCACCACCACTGCCCAGCTATCATTAACATTTTCAAACATTTGGTAAACCTAACTTTATAGTTAACACCTTTATTCCCCTCACCTACAGTGTACATTGAGATTTTGGCACACTTGGTTTATCTCACCTGTTGATTTGCCCTATCTTATCTTATCTTATTTTATCTTATCTTTCTATCTGTCTGTCTGTCTATCCATCTATCTATGGACAAACCCTTGGACTCCTCTGAGAGGGATTGCTCAGATTACATAGCCTCTGGCCAGTTCTGTGAGGTTTATCTTGATTAGGCTAAGTGAAGCAGGAAGCCCCGCCCCAAAGGAAGGAAGTCCCACCACTCATTCCTGCTGGCGTGGTCCTGGACTGACTGCAGAAGCTAGCAAGGCAGAGCTTTTCTCCTTTTTCCAGACTGTAACAGTGTAACTACAATCACCTTCAGACACTGGTGACTGTGACCTCTGTACCACGATGGAGCCAAAATAAACCCATGTGTCCTTAGATTGCTTTTTGTAAAGGAATTTTTTTTTAAATCATGGCAACAAGACACTAATTAAAACGATACCCTAAGTCAAATTAGAGCCCTGTGATAGATGGCTACAAAACACCACCAAACGTCGCTCACAACCTCATGTACTTCTGTGTTTGGAAACTAAGTGAAAACAATAGTTTTTCTAGTCACAATGCATCTGAAGAAATGACTCGTGAAGTCTCTCTGGGAAGGACACAGTGTTTTAGTTATATTTGTTTATATAATTTTTCAACTCTGCTTCATTTTTCAATGTGTTTTCCCTTTTATTTTATTATGCTGCTATCAGGGATGGTGACGCCTCCAGAAGTTTCTTTATTGTACAGGATTGTTTTGGCTATCCTGGGTTTTTGTTTTTCCATATGAAGTTGAGTATTGTTTTTTCAGTACTTCAATTTCTGTGAGGAATTGTGTTGGGATTTTGGTGGGGATTGCACTGAATCTATAGATTGCTTTTGGTAGGATTGTTAATTTTACTATGTTCATCTTCCCTGTCCAGGAGCATGGGAGATCCTTCCATTTTCTGGTATCTTCTTCAGTTTCTTCCTTCAGAGACTTAAGTTCTTGTTGAACAAGTCTTTCACTTCTTTGGTTAGTGTTACCCCCCAGATATTTTATGTGATTTGTAGCTATTGTGAGGGGTGATGTTTCTCTGATTTCTTTCTCAATTTCTTTATCATCTGTATATAGGAGGGCTACTGATTTTTTTGAGTTGATCTTGTATCCTGCCACATTACTGAAGGTGTTTATTAACTGTGGGAGTTCCCTGGTAGAGTCTCTCTGCAGCAAAAAAAAAAAAATTCAAAGAAAGCCCAATAATATGCATAATGCAGACTCTCTGTGTATTATCCATCTTTACATGACTTATTTTTCTTTACTCCTTTACTCTATGGCTGTCTGTATTATATTACTTTTACTGCCTCTTTAAAGATTTTACTTCTCTTTATAACTGTTTTTACCCTTTTTCCTCTCTCTCCTAAGCCTACATACATTTGAAACACACTGTGTCTCATTTAGAGGTCTTTTCTGTCTGAATCTGTCCTGTTATGTATCTGAAATCCTTTTCTGACAAGGAGAGTTTTAGAATGGTAAACACAGTGGTTGCAGCAGCCTTGATGCTGGCTCCACTTCTCTTGGCCTTTCAATATGGCGGAGGTACGTTTACAGCTAGGTCTGGCACTGCTGGGTGGGAGCTGCAGTCACCACCTTGACTCTGGGAAGCACCATGCAGTACAGAAACTCCTTTTGTCTAAGTAAAAGCCATGCAGTGTGCCGCATGGCCTGGAAACGTCTGTGTGTGTGGTGGCGGGAATCCGCCATGCTTTCCTGCCTGTGCCCTCTTAATCGACTGATCCAGCTGCTTTTCCAGGCGAGGGTGCTGAGCTGGCCAGCAAGCATTCAGACCCTGAAGCATGCGACTACCATGCGGGTTAGCCCCAAACGTATGGGTGCCATTTTATAGGTGAGCACTGTTCTTTCTTTCCTGTCCTTCTGGACCCAAGTAATCATGCAGAAGCTATATTACAACACTGTTTGGCAGCCAATGACTCAGACATATTTCTAGCTAGACCCTACATCTTGAATTAATCCATTTCTATTAATCTGTGTATTGCCATGAGGCTGTGGCTTACCAGAAAGGTTCTGGGTCCTTCCCCTTGGGCAGCTACATGGAGTCTCTTCTGACTCTGTGTACTCTCTCTCTATACCTCTTCCAGCCTGGCTATATTCTGCCCTGTTATAGGCCAAAGTAGCTTTATTTATATATGGAAGAACATCTCAGATCATCTCCCCCTTTCTGTTTAAATAAAAAGGAAGGTTTTAACTTTAACACAGTAAAACTACATATACAAAATGGGTATTAAACAAGAATTACCATTACAATATTTCTTTGTGAGTCTAAAGTTTCATATCTAATTAATCTCTTATCACAATTAAGGAAAACTATAACTATAGTTTTGCCTGTCTTTGGACTGGGTTATTTCTCTGAGAAATCAGGGAGGACAGAGTCAGAGGTAGAGGCAGATTGCTCTTTTGTGTTGTTTAAAGACTGTGTCTCCTTGTGTAGATCCTCCTTCCTCAACCTTCCGAGCTGTGGGAATATTAGCAAGTGCCACCACAGCCAACTCTTCCCAGAGACGAATTGTGCTCAAAGATAGAGCTTTATCTTCAGGCAGTTGGCATGATTTTCCAACTTTTATCACCAGGCAAGGGCTGCTTGTCGATTCTCTACTAAAGGAGTCAGCCAGGGCTTCTGAAACCCAGATTCTGATGGTTATTTTGTACCGTGCTCGGTGGTGACATTGATTCCCCTGTGATTGTGTGCTCATGAGGAGTTGGTGTTCTTGGGGAGATACTTTGCTTTGCATGAATCGTCCTTAAGATTTTATAGTGACCATGGCTTCTCATTTTTCTTCGTGTATAATTTACTGTTGTAACCTTCAGTTTATTTGATATTATTTGGCAGTACATTTCCAAGCAATCTTCAGTAAATTGGTTTCAAGATACATGTCTATAGGGTGTGAAATGAATTATTTACCCAACTTGTATAGTACAGGGCATTGGTGGGTCCTGATCCTCAAGGTCACATGTGCCCTGTCCTGCTGTCCTTATCACTGAGTTCCCTGGGGGAAAGTTGTACTTAATAGGTTGGCTGTACTTAATGGGTGGTCCGTGTCCATCCATGGACCTTGTGGCCATGGGCACTGTGGCCTTTGACAGGCCATTGTCCTTGCCTGTCCCTTCTCACCTCTTCAGGTTTTGCCCATTGGAAATAGGCTCCTGTTGTTTTACTTTTCGTCAGCCCAGTGTGTCTTAATATAATTCCTCTCGATGACTTTGGGGTATTTTTGCCTGCTGATGACAGTTTTCTGACTGACTTTTCCAAATAAGGATGTGTGCTGTCGGCAGCTCAGATCTTTCAGAAGCCTCTAGAGTGCTGACAAGTGCATTTTCATAGCTGCACGAGGAGCCTCGGCAGTGGGCTGGCTTCGCAGGACAGTTCTTTGGGCTTTTTGGCCAGAGGAAGACAAGACTTTTGTGGGGTGGGGGGGAGGGTGTGAAAACATGCCAGTTAGTCACTCAGAAAAGAAAAAGAAAAAAATAGCTAAACTCTGGGAGATTAAGAGACTA
>JAQHUG010000679.1:208390-227274 GCA_028555095.1 Dicrostonyx torquatus
GAGAACTTACGGACAACCAGACTTAGGAGTTAGCAGCCGGGAGAACTTACAGACAACCAGATTTAAAAGGATCGACATTCCTGTTGCCTGTTCACCCCAGGATGTCCTGGCAGTAGGCTCTCTGTGGGCTCTGGAGTCCTCCCTGACTTTGCCCTGTGTTTCCCATTAAGCGGGCCAAGAGATCACGCATCGTATAGGACATTTCATGTGGAATGTGCGAGGCACCTTAAAAATAGTGCTGAGTGAGAAGTGGCCAAGCATGGGCGCCGGTCGGGTTTCATACATAAATGAAATCAAGCCTGAGCCAGAGGATTGAGTTTCTGGGTCAGATCTCGCTCGCTCCTCCTCTTTATCCTTTAATCACTGAAGCACACAGCATCTGTGGTCCTTCAAGTCTCAGCTGTGAAATACCAGTCCCAGGAAAACTATGTGGTGGGGTTTGTCCCAAGTATTTGCACATGTGTGGACCTCATCTGCCGAGTTCGAAAGGGGTGGTGGGAAAAGTGGCCAGGACAAAATGGAATTCACCAGAAGTGAAGTCATGGTCCTAGAGTCGTTGCGGGGTTCTGCCGTATGAGCGGTTCTTTCTCCTTTTGCTTATTGTGATAGTGATGTCCTCTTCTTAAGCCTGGGACTAATTTATAAGCTTCTTTATCTGGACCTGGTCAAACAGTTAGCAGGGAGGGGCATGGATGGTGTGTGTCGGAATGCTGATGGGAGGGAGGTTTGATGCCAAGGTTAGTGTCTTGGCAGCCTCAGAACAGGTACGTCTAGTGTTTAAATAGAGTGACTTAATAGAAAAAATCAGGGTGACGTCATTTGTTGTTATGCTCAAAACAGGTAAATGAGCAAAGGGCGGTTTTTAGATTCAAACCTTGGGGACTTGGTGATAAAGTACGTATCTTTCTACAGGAAATTTGTGTTGCGTGCAAATATTCCCTCAGTGTGTGTGATTGTCTGCAGTTGTGTGGCAATAGAAGCACTCTAGAAGGAATTTTCAACACGGTGTCTTTGTATTTCGTTCTTTGTAACACTGGAGTGACCACAAGTGCTCTAGTACTTCACTAGCAAAAGGAAACTTGAAAGAGCAGGAGTCAAGTGGGCGTGGCCTACACAGCCAGTCCTGGTCCTCTGTAAGAAATTGTTGCACAAGTGTGGCTCAAGCAGAAGGGCTTGCTGTCAGTCAGGTGTCGCTGAAGCATGAGGCTTATCTCTTTGTAATTATTTTAAATACTTATTAAGATTAAAACTAAAGTGTAAGATTGAGCATATCTGAATTGAACAACAAAATGTCCCAACACCTGAAACTTGAATATCCACCTAACTCCATAAATAGAAAACTCCATACCATGCAGCATCACACACAGAATTATTAAAAATGTACAAAAAGACTGTGTGTAAAGTGCATATAAAACATAATGAATTTTGTATTTAGTCTGGGTGCTGTTCCCAAGGTATCATGTTATATGCTTTTCATAACAGTGAACTTGATGAGAATGTCGGACTGTGTCTGTCTGCTATCTAAGACTCTGAAATCTAGAGTGTTCAGATTTCAAATCCATAATGGGTGACTAGAACGTCAAGTTGGCAGGAAGCACCCAGGCCCCCTGAAACAACCCTGTAGAAAATACCTGAGCTGCAGAATCTTCCCTGTTGTGACCCCAGTGCTGTGGGTGGTGCCCAGAAGAGGAAAGACCCGAATCCACTGCATAAAATGTGACGCACGCCAGGGCTGGAGAGCTTGCTCCTCGGTTCCCAGCACCCACACTGCACAGCTCTGTCAAGTATAATGCCGCTTCCAGAGGCTCTGGCACCCTCTTCTGACCTCTGCAGGCACCTTCAGATACAGGTGCACATAAATTCACACAGGCACACAGATATATAAAAATACATAATAAAAAATATATCCATTTCAATAGTGAGTTCTCAGGCACCTTTAGAGCTGGAACTGACTCCGAGTGTATCCGGCCTTTAGACATGTGACTTTGGATAGTAGTTGCCAGGGGTGGTGACCATTGACTTCAGTAGCTCCAAGGGAACGGGAGACATGGTGTTGGTCCAAACTATTGGCAGAGAAGGATAATAGTGAGCAGGAAAAACATCTGCCTACAGGTTAGTAGGCAGAAGTGAGGCAACAGGAACCTGTCCACCAGCACAGGTGTGGGGTTGAGAGGAAAAGGAAACTATGGCTGACCTTACCCAGGACCAACATTTGGACTTATCTTACCCGTTTGTTCTAAGAGTCACCAAGGATTATGTCTAAAATGATGTCTTGGGCAAGCACAAAGTCAACTTGTAATCACACTGTCAACCAAGTCATATGCACGGTCACTAAATAAATGCCCATTGAGGATGAGCTCACAGTGCAGAACTTCAAAACAGAAAAATGTCCACCAGTTAGAGATGGCAGTCCGTGCAAACAATCCTAAGTAAACCGAGTGGATATATGAGAACAAAATGACATGAGCGTGGGAAGTACGGGATGAAGAGAAGGTGGGAGAGAATAAAGAACAACAGGTGGCACATATGAGCAAAATGCATCTTATACCTGTAGGAAACAGACGAAGGATTTTATTTATAAAGATACCAAACTTCAAAATGAAATAGAATACAAGGAAGTGGAAGAGTAGGGGTAAGCGAACACCAGGATTCAGCTGAGATCTTCAGATAACAAACAGGATTATCAGATGGACAATAAACCGGGTGTTGAGCGCTGCTCCAGACAGGCATAAGGGGAGAGTACATTGTTGTTACACAAGTCGGCATATAGTTTAAAAGAAATTAAGCCATTAGCATTGAAGCTAGTCATCATGATAAATTCAAAGAGAACCCACAGCCATGTCCAACGACTTGTAGGCCGGAGTAACTCTTCACGATCCCCATTCTTGAGTTTCTTAAAGTTGGATGAGTTTAAGTATCGAATGTTGGGAAGAACCCAGGGCCCCGCACGTGCTGGGCAAAGGCTCGGCCACTAACTGCACCCCCGGCTTCTGTTTTTGGGGACGGGGTTTCACTATGGAACCCTGGCTGTGCAGGAACTCACAGTGTAAATCGGGAAGAATGGCTTCAAACTGCCTCTGCCTCCCAAGTGTTGGGATTAAAGGTGTGCACTACCATGTCCAGTGAGTTTATTCTGGAACTCTAAAGTTTACTGCAAAATTGTCAAACCCCCAGTGCCTACCTTTCTCTGCCTTGGCTCTGCCTTTTGAGGTCTGTATTTTCTGACCTCAGCGTGTCAGTTTTCTCAGTGAGAAGTAGACATTAGTTAAAGGCAGACAAAAGGAGCTGGAGAGAACATGTCTTTATTATAACAGTCCACTCTGAGGTCCCAGCCAGGTGTAAGTGGCATACTCCTTTGAGAGGCAGAAGCAGGAGGATCTCTGTGAATTCAAGACCAGCCTGGAATACATACAGAGTTCCAGGGCAGCCTGAACTACATAGTGACCCTGTCCTGTTTTTGTTTTTTTAAATTGTCTACCTTTAATTAACACAAACTAATTGGGGCAAACATTTTGCTTAAACTTCAGTGGTGCCTGAGATTTTAATAAACCGTTCTTTCAAAAATCATCACTAATCTCCCTTTCATGGCCATTTGGTCACAACGTGTAAGCTTTATCAATAAGAATAGTGGTATAGATTTCTTGACCTCTCCCTAGGTTGGAGTGCAGTAAGTATTAATGAGATCCATGGGGTTCCTGGACACGGTGTGACACAGTGTCTATCATAGAAGGAGCCACACCCACTCTTGAGTGACCAGGGTCATGCTGTGGGATTAAAGGCACTCTTGGGAAAATCCCCAATATGCAAGCCTATGGCCAGATTAGTTGGACCCCCTAGAAAGACCCCATTGGCTCAGGGATGTGAGTCCTGGAGGCTGGCTGTGTGAGAGTGGCCATGTTGGACTAAGATGTCATCACCGAGTCCTACTTGATGAGCCACCTAGAAGCCCCTGTGGGTAACAGAGAGTCTTCTTGTACCACAGCTCGTTTATGGTTTTCTCATCTCCTGCGTAAAGAAAGATACAGGGAAGTTCAGATAGCCACAGGGCTCCCCTGTGAGAACCCCTGGCGAGGCTGCGTGGTCACTCCACTGCTGCAGCCTCTGTGCTGTGTTCCCTGTGTGTGTGTCACCTCGTCCAGATGTGTGTCCTGCGTCACCACCTGAGGCAGAGTTCTCACTTCCACTAAACCCTTCCTTTATCCTGCCAATCAGCTCAGGGGCTCCCCCGTTTTACCCGAGCAGAGTGTGTCGGTAGAGGAGCTACAGGGTCAGCTCGCCCAGGCGGCCAGACTGCATCAAGAGGAGACAGAGACGTACACAAACAGGATCCGTAAGGTAAATATTTCATGAGGATCCCAGCACATCTGCTCTGAGTGCCTCAGGAGCAATGCCACGATGCATTCTAAAATAATGCTGTCTGTTGCGTGCAGGTGCCAAGACCCACAGGCATACAGACAGGTCATTCGGTGGAGAGGCTCCCTCTTACATGCACCAGTGAAAACTGTCCACCTGGCTACTCGGCAGCACGTGTTTCAGTAATGTTGACTCCCCGAAGCCACAGAGAAGCCATGCTAGAACATGCCAGAGAGGCCTGAAGCCACAGAGAGTATCAAACCTCTCACCGGCTGTCTATTCCTGTATTGTTAACTTGTGGATCATGCACCGTGGACATGAACAGTGATAACTAAACCATTATAACAGTATCTTGCAGTAAACATTTAAGAAGGGTGGATCAACTATTTGGAAAATTTCCTATTTAATATTTTTGGACTGCAGTTACAAATTACAGAAAGCAAAACCTTGGATAGGGAGAAATGCAGTTTCAGGAAAATCTTCAGGTGGACAGTGATGCCCACCAGTAAACTAACACGAAACAAGGGCTTTAAATGTGACCAGTCTGTGCCTCTGTCACCGTGAAGGGGGCTGTCCAATAGAAACACCGACTCACCCTAAAGTGTTGCCTTCAGAAAACAGCCACTAATTGAGCTATGACCTGATTAGCTTGTAGTTATTTTTTAAATTACATATTCCAGACTAATTATCCCTTTATCCACCAGGGGCTTCCCAGATCCAGGTGCCCCTGCCCTGGGCCTCCAAGGACACTGCCCTTGCATCTGATTAAGTTGTGAACTGTATCTAGACGCAGAATTGCCACGGTTGTTCTCCCCTGTGCTTGTTCTTAGAAGAGAGCTGTAGCTTCGAAAGGAAGCAAAGCAAAGCCGTGGGCATCGAGTAATGTACCTTGGTGCTCCAAAACACATATGCTATGCAAGATGAGTCATTCGGTACATCCAAGATTTGTTTTGTCTGGGAATGTGTGCTGTAGGCATTTACCTCCATGGCGACTGGGCCAAGAGGCTCTAAACGGGTCATGGGCTGATTAAGGGAGCGTCTGTTCTACCCTGCAGCTTAGAACGTGCAGAGTTGGATGCCAGACTCTTTAGTGTCTCCTGCTGTGTCTTCCCCAGCTGAACACTCCTTTCGGAATGTTTCCTGTAGAAGTAAAGTTTTGCATATCATTACCAAAGAGAAAGGACTACATAAGAGGGACATGTACCCCCCCCACGCACACATATGCACTCACGTGCAACCATTTTTATTGCCTCAAAAATGCTTCGAGAAGTAAGGTCGTCACTGGAGATGCTGGTGACACAGCGGAGTCCCATTGTGTGCGCAGCATTTGGGCTTATGATAAAGGAGTGGGTTAGAAAGCCTTCAAGGGAGGAGGTGTTATCTTTTAGGTGTTGGAAAAGAAAAGGACAGAGGCCAAAAGGCCAGGCTCCGAGATCTACAGACACCCAGTGAACATACAAAAGAAAGCAGATGGGAGAGTATGGAGGGAGGTCCTCAGGTCCCCTAGGGTCTGGACAGCTGCCAGGTGTCGGTTGAGCCACTCAGAGGCCCAGCTCCCTGAACCTTGACCTTTCCACAGCATGGTGGAAGTAGTTACTGTTGTCTTCTCAGTCACCGAGGTGGTTGGCCGGGTACAGAGTGGTGAGGAACTGCAGAGCTGGGTTGCCAGTACACCACTCTGTGCCGTCATGTCCTTCTGGGCATAACCAGCATGGCACCTCTGAGGACTGTTGAGCGGCTGAATAATTTAGTTGTGTTTCCTCTTCCAGCTTGAAATCCAGTGTAGCGCAGATGCGAGGTCCCATGTAGCCACGTGGACTTCTCAAGGGTATCAGCCCTCATTTAGCTCATCGGCCGTATTGCTGTCTCCACCAGGCAGCCGTAGTTGTAATCCTGTGGTTCTTGAGGATTAATCTAGTACCTTATAAGGATAAGCACGCTTCCTTGGCTTTTGGTATAAGCGTTAAGTCAGAAGGCAGTGGTAGGGCTCGGATTCAGAAGCCATCAGTTTCCTGTATCACTTCCAGTACAATAAAGGTTATCCCTGCATCTTTATCTGCAAAGGAAGATTTTATTTGCACCTTTTGCTTAGTACTGACACAGGAATTGCTTCCTGTTTAGAAGAGCTCCTTATAGATATTTTTAAAAAAAGAAAAAAGAAACAAAAAGCCTTAGCCAGGTGTGGTGGCATATGGCTGAGGTTCAAGTGTTCCAGCTACGTTTAGGGTGAAGCATGAGATTTGCTTTTAACCCAAGAGGGCCGTAGTGAGACCCTGTCTAAAAAAGGAAAAGCCCAGGAACCTGCTGTAATTCTTCAGTGAAGTTTTTGCTTCCCTGAGTGGTGAACACATTCAATGAGCATGCTAAAGTCTGGAAATGGGTCATCACGTTTGCCCGGTGTGTGCTCAGGAAGAGTTCTCCCCGAGCCACCCGCTCGCTCTAACTCCCCAGTGCACAGTGACCCTTCCGCTGTCTCAGTGTTCTCTACCAGGGCTCAAGAGGAGCCAGACACCTCAGGAAGAGGTGGGCTTCTAATTCCTCCCTGCCATAGTAGTGGGCCCTTGTGGGCCAAGCACAGGCATACAGGGGAGATGGGGTCTCCTTAAATGGCATCTGAGTCATCGCAAGCCATACATCCAAATGGCATTTTCCTGGTGGGGGCTGGAGATATCTGAAAGCATGGGGAGAGGTTGCCAGTGAAGATGGTTTCAGTGCCTTCCTTTGAAATAGCATCCGCTTCTAACTCACAAAAGTCATGGTTTTGTACATTCGGGTGTCACTAATCACCCTAACCTTATAAGGACTCTAGTGTCTCATGTCCCCTGTGTACCACTGAGGTTGGACATAGGCTGCTCTTGAGAACCTTGGTCAGGCTGGGTTGGCGCATTGGCTCAGCCTCTTTTCACTGCTGCTCCTTGATTCTGTTCAAGATGGAGGAGGACCACCTCTACGCTTTGCGGTGGAAAGAGCTGGAGATGCACAGCCTGGCCCTGCAGAACACCCTCCACAAGCGAACCTGGAGTGACGAGAAGAACCTGCTGCAGCAGGAGCTCCGGTCCTTGAAGCAGAACATTTTCCTTTTCTATGTCAAGCTCAGGTGGCTGCTGAAACACTGGCGCCAAGGGAAGCAGATGGAGGAGGGCGGAGAGGATTTCACAGAGGTAGGGCCGCCCACCATGCAGCCCATTTAATTTGCATCTGCTTTATTCTCGACACCCCCACACCACTGTCTCACCCATTGTGTCCTCTCGTTTTTACTTATCTTTTGATATCAATCCAAGCCATGGAAACCGTGGCATGCCCGAAAACAAGCAAGTGCTGTACTTGGACTTGGCTCTAAGAGCGCTAAGGTCCTTAATTCCCCTCGGGAATGGTTTTGCTCACATCCCCTTTGCTGTGGGTGGATACAGATCTTTAAAGCCTATACAGTCATCACCCCGAGGTCTTCACTGTCTCATCCAAACTCGGTGGTTTATAAAAGCAGGTGCACAGATATGTCCTTGCACATTCCCACGTGCTGGAGCCTCTCCCTCCAGCTTTGTAAGGCTCCCTTCTTTGTCATCTCCGACATTTGTGTATGTTGACCCCATGTGTCTCAATTCCTAGGTTTGGAGAGCAGGGTTTGTTGCTTTCTATTTAGTTTTGTTTGTTTGGTATATGAGTATCTTGCCTGCCTGTATGTCTTATGCACCATGTATATGCCTGGTGCCTAGGGCCTGCAGAACCCAGAAGGGAGTGTAAGATCTGCCTGGAACTGCGAGCTGTCAGGTGGGTGCTGGGAACTAAACCCAGGTCCCTCTCTGTGCAAGGGCAGCCAGTCTTCTTAGCCCCTGAGCTCCTGCCGCATAGGTTTTTGTTTTTGGAACAGGATCTTTCTGTGTGGCCTAGGCTGGCTTTGACCACAGAAGTTCTTGTACCGCAGCCTCCAGACTGATGAGATTGCAGGTGTGGGCCACTGTACTCGCCACTGACCAACTCTTTACAGCACAAGTCAGACTGCCCCGTGGCTTTGCATGCCCTGTCCCTGAGTCTTGTTCTCTGTCAAAGTACAGTGACACACAGCATGGGCGACCAGTGCAGCCACACTAGCTACTAACGCAGCTGCTCCTGCATTGTGAGCAGTTGGAGCCCCTGAGCTGCTGAAGCCTTTTGTCTGTTTTTAGCTCTAGTGAACACTGTGTGACATTTTAACTTACCTCGTGAATAGCAATTCTCTCTCCTCAGACTGAAGATCATCTTTAAAAATTAATTCAACCAGGTTCCCAGGGTCTATGCTATGGGAAAACATGGTGAAGCAAAGCCTACATGTGGTTCTGAGGTTTCCTGTTGATATACACTGGCTGGGATTCCTCCTCCTGTCATCTACAGAACTGCCTCTGTGAGCAGTCATAACTTATAAAGAATAAAATTACATTAATCTTCTCTAATAAATTAAGCATCTTTGCTGCTTAAGTGAAAGAAGTGCAGTGAGCGAGACCAGCATCTTGGGGGAAAGTCTGGGGACCAGATCACCTGCAGGTGAGCGCTTGTGTGAGACCAGGAGTTTGGTCTCACAGAGGTTGGTCGTGGCTGCTCCCATCATGAGACTCTGTCCCGGGGGAAAAGTCACTCTGTAGAACAGAAGATTGTAAGCCAAGTTGTGATCTTGTGTGCTGCTTTCAGAGCGAACACCCAGAGAATGTGCCTGGGTTTGCTGAGCTTGGTGTCCAGGGCTGTCACCAGACAGATGGAACAGACCAAGAGGATGCTGACCGAGGCTGCGGGCTTCCCCTTCCCGTGGGAGAGCATGCCCCACGCTCTCCAGGACAGATCAGTGAACACGGATCACGGCTGCAGACCGCAGATGGGGGACCACTCAGCAGGCAGGTGGGTGCCTAGCTCTAAGCCCAGCCTTCTCTACACCGGAACGAAACTGCTTGGCCAGGTCTCTGTCATCTTATTCCAGATGTTGAAGTTCCTAGATACAGAAAAGGCCTCCACTGTCTTAACCGCCTGTCTGTGTCGGGGGTAAGGTTGGGGTGGCTAGAATGTTTCTAGCTGTCGGGCTGTTCAGCCTTCCACTCCATTGTCAGCTCATCTATTTATTTAGTTAACCGTTACCTCAGGACCAGTGTAAGGTCAGACCTATTGAGTATGTGCCCCCATGGATCCAGAAGGAAGATACTCATTAGACAGACTTCTAAGAAGAGAGAATACTCATTTTTATCATAGCCAGGGAATACCCTCACAGGATTTGTTGGTTGGTCTTTAACCAGGTTGTCATTGCCAACAGGACTGTGTTGGTAGCATAGTTTATAAGGAAAAATAAAGAAGTATTTGTTCAAATTCCCATTATGTACAAAATATTTCACATTTTTCTTTGACCACTTAAAACATGCATCCAAATGAAAATATATGGTAACATTTTGGAAAAATAGCATTTGTGGAAAGAGGAGAGGGGTTTGAACATTGCTAAATATTTGGTGTCAGTGAGTACTACAGAGAAACCTTGAAAGCCAGTTCCCCCCTCAAACTCACTGTTGGTGACATAAACCTTATTATTTTATTGAGTGATTGATTGATTGATTTACCTTGCATTCCTATAACAAAGTGGCAGCTGTATTTGATTTGGAGACGAGATCCTGAGGCAGCTCTCTAAGTACTTTCTGCGCCCACAGAAAGCCTGGGGTCCCCAGGATGGCTGGCTGCTTGCTGGTGTAAGGGTGCAGGTTTGGCACTGGGCACAGCCACAGCCATTCTGAATACCTCGTGCAGTGTGTCCAGCAGCTGCTGCTTCTCACCTGTCCCCTCTGCCCAAAGTGGTGTGGGTCAAGTGGGAGATGGCTGCCACCAGGCCTCAGTGCGGATTCCAATGAGAAACTGGTGCCTTTGTAGAGCGGCTAAGGGGAGATGACTTTCCCTTCATACAGAAATCCGAACAGTTGTCTGTACCCCACCCACCTTCGGTTTCCCTGAACAGTGTGACTCAGGCTGGAGATAATAATTTTCAAAGGATCCTCTCCTCATCAGGAAGTGCGTCAGCATGCCAGAATCCCTGGGGAGAGCTGAGGTCATGGAGTAAGTTTTCCAGCAGTGATCTAGTTAGAAACTAGAACGGTACAGATTGTGAATAAAGCTGTAGAATGTAGGCGTTTTCTTGTGTGGAGGCGAGGTATTGTCGGTCAGTCCTCTGCAGTGCCTGGGATTGGCTCCCATCGGTAGACAGACCCACAGCTAAGATCCGTGATGGGCATTCCCAGGAGTGCATCCCAACACTTTGGGAAAGAGAAAAGATGTCTGGTTTTCTAAACAGTCATAAATGTTAACCCGGGGTGAAAAATACTGTAAAGGCCGTCAGCCAGAGCCACCCACCAATGCTTGAATGTTTGTCTCCCCTTGCCTTCTGTGGTTACTCTTAAAAGTAGGACAGACATGTGAGATTCCACTGCGTAAGACGTGCTGGAGGATGGGCTGATGGGGGAGTGCGCATGTCAGACCAGGTCTGCATCTCATTGACTCTCCAGCCTGCCACGGTCATGGAAGCAAATGTGTGCACAGTGGCATTTGGAAGAGGACAGGAGATTAATGAGCCCTACTGTAAGCCACAGCTGGCTCACGGAGGGCGAACATTCTCCGCTAGAAGATTCGCCTCTCTGGGAGTGGTGCAGTGGGAGCTGGGCAGCCTGGATGCGAGAGCCGTTCCATGTGTCTAGAGCTTCTGAGCACAACCGTGGCCCCCACGAAGCCCTGAGAACCTCAGGGAGTGATAAGTAGCATGGGAAACAAGGCCAATCAGCTTTCCCAAGGATGAACAAGCAAGTAATAAAATGTAACAAAACTTCTTGGGCCCAGTCATGGATTTATATCTTACTGCACATTCTCACAGTGCAGTGCTGTAGGTGGCTACATTTATCATATCCAGAGAAGTTAAAAAACATCGACTGTACCAACCCACATTGAGTACAAATCAGAAACAAAATTCGTCAGGTTGGCAAACTTTGGGAGCGCCCACGTTCCGGCCTCCCGGTCTTTAGTTACACAGTCCCATGGCGCTGACCTTAAGGTTAGGGTTAGGGTTAGGGTTAGGGTTAGGGTTAGGGTTAGGGTTAGGCTGTGTTTTCATTGTCTCCTTGCTGCTGGTGAAGCCGAGGCTGAGCAGGGGAGAGCTGGCTGTGTGGTTCACATCGAGTTTGCCCGCGGCCATCTGAGGCCAGCATTCCTAAGGCTGGGTATGCATTTCCTCCTCTTCTTAGTACTCCCTGAAACGAAGGCCTGAAACAGAGGTGATTCATGTTGCCAGTCCTGGGACCCTGTGGTCGGGGGTAGCTTGGATGGCTGGAGAGAAAACAGCTTGCTTTCCTGGCATTACAGTAATTATTTAAATAAAGTTATTCTGACATTCAGAGGTATGACAGTTTATTCTGTGAATGTGGAGCTCCTAACATAAGATTCACAGCAATGGCTTAAGAAATGTGGTTTAACGTTAATCTCTAAGGCCTCATTCATCCTGCTCCTGGAGTCCTTGGTCCCCAGTCCAGCCACAGTGTTAGAACCCCCACTGACAGGCTTTGACTAATTCTAGCACTTGAAGCCTTGTGTTCTAGCTGTCCATGCTGCCTCTCTGTTTTTCCCACAAGATAAAGAAACTTCTAGAAAGGGCAGTTCTAATAGATGAGATTAGCATGTCAAAACTGCCACTATGGACCAGCAATCTCAATAGGAGGCGTCCCTTCCACAAGGAGGTGCGGGGTGCCTAGCGCCCTTCATCAGTGCTGCAGGCCCCTGAGTTTGAGCGCACGCCCTGGTTTCTCAGCTTGGGAGCTGGTAATTCTCTGTCTAATCTGCTTAACAGGGGCCTCTTTAAGAGGCCCTCACCCACCTGATTGCATTCTTGGGGGACTCTTGGGTAGACACAGAACCCTCCTGGCCATGGGCCCCTCGAACATTCCCTGCTAGAAGGTAAATGGCTTTTGCCTGAAAGTGAGCATCATTCCTGAAAACTCCCACCCTAGAATACACTTTCAAAGCCCGTCTTCGGGGGCCCATTCTTTTATCTGCAGAAAGATAATGGTTTCAGAAAAGCCTGTTGGATTTCTTCTTAGTGTGACAATGAAGGCTGGAGTGACAAATGGCTTCATTAGGAAAATGTGGCTGATACGAAGAGCTGTCATTTTAAGGTCTGTTTGTGTTTCCTACCAATAAGGGGGGGTATGGTGGGGGGACAACTGCCTGGAATTGATTTCTTTGCTTTATTTGAACACCACGAAAGCTCCCCTATTGTCTTTGTCAAATGGAAACTGGCATGCATGGGTCAGGTAATCAGGGCAGCTCCCTCAGCATTGCAGACCCTCCCCCCTGTGTTGTGAATAGCTGAAATAAATAGGAAGAGCTGAAAAAATAAAAGGCCATCACCTCTGTTTTGTGACTGGCTTTTTGTGTTTCACCCCACAGTGGCAGGTCAGTATATTCCATTCACCTTTAGATTAAGCCCATTTCCAGACTTAATGGATGACTCATGGTGGCTTCCTGTTCCCATAGGTACAGTTTCATGTGATGTGTACATCTCCGAAATCTCAGAGCCTGGAAAAGTGGCTGGCATTGCATCACACGTATCTTGGTCTGTGACCTTATCCATACCCCTGCTTCACTTGCTCTGAATATACCACAGGCTCACAAGGCAATCTGGGGGACTGAAGGGCAGCCTTGAACCTGTCATAAAGTGTGACCCGTGAGCGCAGACCTTCAGTTTGGATTTTTGAAGTGTCCCATCCAAGAGAGATGAGCTGTGAAGGACTGGAATGCCATTAATTAAAGGAACAGGAAATAGTAAAGCCATTGACATCAACCATCCACTTTGAGGAGATTTGGGGAATTGTGTGGTTTTGTTTTGTTTTATTTAGGTTAAAACGTAACCTGTACTGAAATTTATAAACCAAAAAGTTACATAGCTAGGCATGAAAGCTTTAAAAAACACTCTTGTATCCAAATGACTTTTCAGATCAAGAAATTTTTATGGATCAAAGTCATCCTTATATATCCCTGGGTGGCCTTGAACTCACAGACACCCTCCTAGGATTGATTCATTTTCCTTTTACCTTGCTTTGGGTCACCTTTTTACTCCGAAATCTATCCCAGCAAAAGGCATCAGAAAAGACATAAGAATGGTGACTTTTTTGGTGGCTCAAGTGTTATCATTTTCCTTAATGAAGGAGACAACAGTTTCTCAGAGGTAGAATGGTTCCCCCAACAAATGAAAAGAAAATAACCGGGCACATTGTCATGTGACATTTTAAATGTCTCTGGCTTGGGTTGTCTGTCCATGGTGTAGTCAAACCTAAGTTGTAGTCCAGAGTGGGACCTGGCATCCCTGTTTGTCCTGGGCTTCAGTTCTTCCTCTACAAAATGCGTCAAGATTGACAGGATATAAAAGTCATATAGATGAATAAGTTAGCACACATTTTAGCCCATAAGAAATGGTAAGTAGGGACTAGAGAGATGGCTTAGCGGTTAAGAGCTACCCTGTTCTTCCAGAGAATTCATGTCCACTTCCCAGTATCCACATGGTGGTTCACAACCATCTATTAAGTATGCATGTAGTGCATCAACATATATGCAGGCTAAACACAAATACATGTAAAATACATAAAATACATAAAATGTCTAAAGAAAGAACTAAGTATCAGTGACTACCATTACTGGATTTGTGTGCCTGCAGAAATGATGTTTAGAAGACCCATGCCCACCCATGGTGTAAGTGTGTGTTCATGGCAGAAGCTGTCCTGGCTTCCTGCCACCCACATAGGGCTCATGGGTGATTATGATAACAAGGTTTGCTTGCTCTCATGGCCGCCTTCACCCTAGAGTCATTTTGGAGCTCATTTCTCTGGTAACAAATACTGTCCTGGGATCATAGGGTATTATGTTGGTGACTTGAACCCAGATGTGCATAGAAATATTTAGGCTTAATTTTTATCCAATCCAATATCTGCTAATGCCAGAAAGTGCCCACTTTGCTTCCAGAGAAAGTAATTTTTCAATCTGCAAAGCCTTGATTTTAAGGTCCTTAGTGGTCACATGACACAGGGGCTGAACCATCACGTGATTCTGATGTCATTAGTAGTCATGTGGTACAGGGGCTGAGCCATCACAGACCAAGCTGTTACATGATCTGGGCTTCATGGAGAAGTGTTGACTCCGTGTATTATTACATAGTTCACTGCTCTTCTTCCATGTAAATGGAATGACTGCCCCAAAGACTAGATCAAAATTATTATGGTTGTTTTTCGCTTATATTTCTTTTAATTCAAAAGGTAGTGATTTTAAAAAAATATTTTTTACCTTGATGTGCATTTTGTATGAAGGTGTCTGGAATTATAGACAGTTGTGAGCTGCCATGTGGGTGCTGGAAATTGAACCAGGTCCTTTGGAAGGATAGCTAGTACGCTTAACCACTGAGCCATCTTTCCAGCCCAAAGGTAGTGACTTTTATTTAAGGATTTAAAGGCAAAAGTAAATCTGCCAGGAAACATAGTCTTTAGAAAACCCTATGTAAAAATGAGGGCTTTTTTAATGTTAATGAGTAATACACCATGTGCATGTAGTACTCAGACAGACCAGAAGAGGGTGCTGGATCCCTAGAACTAAAGTTACAGGTGGTTGTGAACCACCATGTGGGTGCTGGGGATCAAACCCTGGACCACTGGAAGAGCAAACTGTTCCTTACCCTTGAGCCATCCCCGCATCCTTCTGAAGATGTGCCTCTCTGAAAGGACCACTGCAGCAGCTCTTCTTACCCAGCTGCCCTCGTGTTTACACGTATGTCCTCTGTCAGTACCTATGATGTGGAGTTTTCCTGTTCATGAGCATCCATCTCCATGAGGACTGAGGAAACATAGTCACGCAGCTGGAGTGACTGTTTCCTATCTGCCAGAGTTTTCAAATGTACTCTTAAGCCTTTTGTCACAAGTAAATACTCGTGTTCAATCTCAGAAAATTAAAAATTGAAAGAAGATTAGCCCATATATTACTCTGTCAAAATCAACTACAGAAACTTATTAAGTTCTGGGCACAACTCTGTACTTCCGGTTAGTCCAGTATGCTGTCGGTGATTGGATCCCCTACACAAAGTAGCTTACATTCTCCCATACACAAGTCTTTTCTGAAGAGACATGACCTTGTCGTCTATGACGTTTGCACCTGAGAATCATACAGCGGAGTTGAACAATGTTTCCGGTGTGTTTGCGGTTGTGCTGTGCTGTGCTGGACAGTTAAAGGCACGTGACTTAGACGCGGCCTTGCTGTAGATCCTGAGCTGAGGCCTGTGCACTTGCTGGAACAGTGCGGGAATTCTGTGTGAGCCAGTGGCTCTGATGTCCTGAGGTGGAACTTAGAGATGTGAGGTAGGATTCAGTTTTCTGTTCCCTGTGCTTCCCGAGTAAACCAAACCAGGAACATCCAGTCAAGAACTCATGACCTCAGTGCATTTTGTTTAACTGGAAAGGACCCATCATGGCTGCCTGTTTTATCAAAGAGCCATAATTGATTTAGAGTATTTAATTCAGTCAAACTTTCTCCTTTTTTTTTTTTTTTTTTTTTCCTCTCGTCTTCCGTTCCTAAGAGACAGAGTGTCACTGTGCAGCCCAGGCTGGCTTGGAACTTGCAATCCTACAGTCCTACTCTCCCCATGCTGGGGTTACAGGTGCTGTGTGTGAGCCTTTTGATATAATGCCCATGCCAAAACACACTAGAACATAAATCAGAGTTTTGAAGTGTGCCTTCAAAGACTGGGCAGGGTCCGGAGCCTGACACTTTTATGTGAAGTACAAACAGTAATAAGGCCAGAGTTGCACCTTGGAATCCGCAAACGCCTGTGAGTAAGCTGAGTGTTTCCCCTCCCGCTTTAATTAGGAACTCTCAGAAGCTCCCTCCCACTCTGCCTTGCTCGTCATTGTCCTGGTCTCCGAGTAATCAGAAGTCACAGAGTGACCGCCCTGTGTCTCCGAGAGCTCCTAGGCCCTCATTGATTGCTTCTAGTTCAATAGCTCGCACTGGAGCGATGGTGGTAGCACAGCAGCCAGCCCAACTCAGAGCACAGGATACCTGAAGTCCCGCAGCCTGACCCGGCAGCCTGGCTTCAAGGGCTCCCTGATTCTAAACTGACCCCCAACCTTGACAGCATCTGTGCCTTCGGTGCCCACAGCACCAATCCATGCTTCAGCCTCTGAACACACCTGCTCAGGGAGGGTCTTGACCTCAGGAGGCCTCTGGCCAGAGTGGGGACCATCTTGCCCTTATTCGGTGATTGTAGGCCCCACCCACAGGTGCCTTCTGCAGGGAACCTGAAAGGTGCTGCAGCCCCCACTGACTGAGAACTTTTAAGTGAGGTTCCCCTGGCTCTGTTCCCACAGGTGGTGGAAAATCAGCAGCTGTTCAAGGCCCTCAAGGCCCTGCTGGAGGACTTCCGCTCAGAGCTGCGGGAAGATGAGCATGCGCGGCTCCGGCTGCAGCAGCAGTACGCCAGCGACAAGGCTGCCTGGGATGTGGAGTGGGCCATACTCAAGTGCCGCCTGGAGCAGGTACCCGCCCCTTGGGCCGCCTCCCTCCTGAACACTGTCCCCTCTTCTCTATCCAGCAACCCTGGTGGACTTGGGCGGAGCAGGGAGAGGCTCTCCGTGAAGTACCTGACCTCCCAAGTCCCTTTGTTCTCAGTAGTCTCCCTCCCAAGGGTGAATACACCTTCACCAGTAGCATTTCCTTGTGCTGTCTGCTCCCTCAAGGAGCCCTGTTGAAGGACTGGCAGCATGAAGCTGTCACCGTGTGAAGCTGACTATTCTGGACCACAGGAAACCAGAGTAGAGGTCTCACTGTGTAGCACCTGTCTGGACAGGAAGTTGCTGTGTAGACCAGGCTGGACTGGAACTTGCTACGTAGACCAGGCTAGCCTCACCTGCTTCTCTGCTTCCCAAACGCTGAGATAAAAGGTGTGCGCCTTTTACACTGAAGTCACACTGACTTCAGACTGTGGTTCCCCTCTGAAAACAGACAACAGGTGACTGCCCTTTAGGATTTTTGAAATATTGAAAAAAGAGCTTCCACTCATGGCTTGGAAACCTTATCAAAACAAATGTCCCTTTTATATCAAAGAAACTGAGGCCCAGAAGGGGCAGGGTGCTTCAAATTTGAGTCAGGGCTAGCATGGGGAGAGCCCAGGTGACCCGCCTCCAGTGAGGGTTTACAGGCAGTCTTGGGAGAGTGGCTCCGCCCATAGGAAACAGCAGTCTTTGCTGAGCTGTTCCTCTGGGGTCTCCCCATACAGTGTCTGCTGCTCCAGGATGTGTCAGGTCAGAAGGCAGGAACAAGGCCTGCATGTGGCATGTATCTTCTAGCCTTGGTTGTGAGGCAAACTATAAAGTAATTAAAATTTTATACAGATTGGCTCAGTCATGAAAGGAAAATGTCCCCTAAGAAGGAGATACCTTGCAAGTAGCCTCAGTCGTGATAAAAGATGAGAAGAGCCTGTCACTCCTAAGAAAATAGCTCTCCAAGGACTCCCCATGTTCCCTGTTCTGCCACGTGACCTCCAGGTACCCCTCAAGATCACGCGCACCACCACCTGACCCAGGATACCTTCCTAGTTTGCCTGCATTCTGCATTACCACTGACCCTGGGTACCCCTCAAGTTCGCCTGGACTGCCACTGGCCCTGGGCACCACCAGATTTCACAAGCTTGCCTGCTCTGTCTTCTGACTTCAGGCTTGATGAGGCAGGAACAGAGTCAGGCCAAAGCTATGAAATGGTAGAACCGTGGCCCTGTTATGGTTCCTGGCTGCTCAGGCGAGGGCTTCTTACCAGACGTTCTGTTCATCCTGGTGTCCAGACCACCAGGAGCCCCAGGGGAGAAGTGTGCAAGGATGCTCTGCCAGGAGAAGCCATTAAATGCCTTCAGAAGTGTGCAGGGGATCCGTGTGCATCAGAAGGAAGACACGCATGTCGAGGCAGGCCACTTTGAACATTGTATGTTCGTCTCAGAGGAGCCTGAAATCCACCAGTGTGTTGGCTACAATGAAAGCCTCAGGGGAGAACAGGAAACAAGCTAGGACCTTAAGATCAGAAGCCGGGTAGTACCACAGCAGGTCACCTTCTGCCTTGCCAATTCAGGACATTTCTTCAACGTACACATCAGGTCAGCTTGGCCTTCTGCTTAAATACAAATCAAAAACCCAGGTATTTTCAGTGGAGCCCAAATCTCTCTTTTTTTTTTTTCTCCCAACTAAGACCTTGCTCTAAATACTGAGGATCCAGCAACACATGGGACAGCCTTTGCTTAGCTGGGCTTGATGGCACTTACCTGTAGAAAAACTGAGGCAGGGGAATCCCAATTTTGAAGTCACGCTTGGTAACAAACATGAACCAATTTCAAAATAAAATCACTTGCCTTGTGTGTGCGGGGCCCATGGCAGCATCTCTAGTATAGTGGAAAACAAAGACAGACACAGCCCTTCTATTCTGCTGAGTCGATCCTTAAGACCTGGCACAGGCCGCTAGGCTCTCTG
>JAQHUG010000679.1:237672-263131 GCA_028555095.1 Dicrostonyx torquatus
TTGAGACAGGGTTTCTCTGTAGTTATTGGTGCCTGTCCTGTAACTAGCACTTGTAGACCAGGCTGGCCTGAACTCACAGAGATCCGCCTGCCTCTGCCTCCCGAGTGCTGGGACTAAAGGCGCATGCCATTACTGCCCGGCTGAGGGATTTTTTTAAAAAAAAATAACTTTCTCCATCATCTCAGCACTTGAGGACTGGAAATCTTGAGCTGGCCACACTTTCCAGTGAAATGCTAACGTCATTGTGTTCAGGAGGGTGTGCACTTAATCATATTAGAAATTCCTGGGTGAGAGTCGCTTCAGGCCTCGATCGCACTTTATACAAGTATTTAGAAAGAGGGAGGCAGTAACTAAGAGGGACGAAGCCCATGAGCCACATCTCTCTAGGACATCCCATTAGTCCCTGTGACTTTATATAGCTGTCTAATAGAATAGTCCAGTCAAGATGTCCCACTGGAAGAAAGGAGCTTATTGGCCCACATCTGCACATCTCCACTGAGCTAGGCAAGAGCTGGGAAATCAGTTTTGCTTGCAAAGCAGCAAGGCACACTTCCGCAGCTGCAGCCCTGCCTTCTTCAGTTGCTGGGAACCAGATCAGGGCTTTGCACGTGCCTGGCAAGTGCTCCCCCACCAACTGTATCCCCAGCCCCTCTGTCGACACCCCAAGTGACCCATCTTTACCCGTTTACCAAGTTGGGCCGAGAAGTGTTCCAGGTCTTTAGTTATCTTCATAGCTGAGTTTTAACTCTCTTAAGCAAAGTTATCATTGTCTTGAGCACCATGTGAGTACAATCCAGTTCATTCACTTGGTTCTGTATCGAATTTGTTATCTGCCTTGGGTGAGGTAAGAAAGTGGGGTTCTCCGGAGTTCGCCGTCTGTGGCAGTATCCCATGGAGCACCACTAGAGTTCTGGAGGTTCCTGTACAAGAGATGCTTGTTCCCCTTAAACTTAAAACCAAAATGTTTAATTTCCCATAAGCACAATAACTGACAAATTACATGACTGCAACATAAATGAAGAAGACAATAGCAAAAACCCTCAAAACACAAATATTTGCATCAGGAAGATTCTGCAGTCCAGGTAAAGTGTGCTTCTCTGTAGGAAGCATTTGTGGTATGGTGTGACATTTTGAACATGATGTCATGCCGTTAAGCACATTTGCTTCTGGACAAGTCTTTTCAGGTAGACATGTGGAGAGGGGATGGGCTTAGCACAGCTGTCACACTGGAAGGGGAGGCTTACTGGTTCCATTGTGACACTCAGCTGCAGAAAGAGAAGAGTCCCCGGAGAAGCAGCAGTTTCCTGTGCAGTCAAAAGGAAGATGACACCCGCCCTTTTCCACACCAAGGAGACCTCCGTGCTCCCCGGCCCGTGTCCATGTGGCCCTGTGCAGACACTGATTCCATCCCGTTTGAAGACCAGCCGCTTTCCAAACTGAAGGAGTCGGACAGGTGCTCGGCCAGCGAGAACCTGTACTTGGACGCTTTGTCTGTGGATGATGACCCAGAGGATCCGCCACCCCTCAGGAACTGCCTTGACAAGGTCAGCCTGGGTTTGTCCTCTGAGGTTACCAACAGCAGGAGGGAGCCGGCATTCTGTGCAGCCAGTGTCTGGCAGTACCCTCCCGGCAAGTTAACTCCCCAGACCACCTGTGAACTCTTGCCAATGGTAACAGTTTTGTTTGGTGGGCCTGACTCTACTCCTGTGGTCAGTTTAACTTAGCCACCTTGTTCTGGGTTCAGAAATGCTGGACTAGCATCCCATGTAACATGAAAACTCTCAAGAACGAGTGTAATCAACAAAACTCAGTAGACAAAGCAAATGTATCGTTTCAACTTTTCTTGAAATCACTGTACATATTCTGATTCTAGAAAACTCAGATGGCTGAGAAGTAATTCTGTAGTAAAGAATATCTTAACATTTAGTAGATATCACTAAATGGGAACCGCTATAAATATGTTATTCTGGGCAAAGGGGAAAAACATCCAACAAGTGGATGACAAATCATTGAATTCAAGAGAGCCACCAAAATTTCTGTGGCACGATGCCACTTATTTTCCCCTGATGATTTTTTTTTTCGAGACAGGGTTTCTCTGTGGCTTTGGAGCCTGTCCTGGAACTAGCTCTTGTAGACCAGGCTGGTCTCGAACTCACAGAGATCCACCTGCCTCTGCCTCCCGAGTGCTGGGATTAAAGGCATGCGCCACCACCACCCGGCTTGATGATTTTTTTTAACTGCATTTTTAAAAACTGGTATAGGAATAGTGATTCCCTGTGTCAGTTAAACCCACTGTCATCTTCCACTCCTACCCCAACACACACGCACCTGGCCTTACTCGGGATTGCCAGTTCTTTGAGCTCTGTGCAGTGGGGGTGCAGGAGAACCATTTACTCAGCAAGCTTTACAGTCAGTGTTTCTCACCCAGGCGGGTCCCTGCCTCCCTGGGAGACTCCAGAAGCTCCTACCCTCCCATGATGCTATGGGTGCAGCTTTTACTGGTCCACTTCAAAGGGTTCAGGGCAGTAGGCTAGGACTTGGCCACAGTGAGCATTTGAAGCACATCTTAAGAGACCATAGCAAAGCAAGTCACTTTAGTGCAGACAGGGTTCCTAGAAAGCCAGACTCGATTGATTCTGACAGGTATTTGTTGTTTGTTTTCTCTTTACAGGAAGAAGAAAGTCGCAAGGGAAATCTTCAAAGGTAAGTAAAATTGATTGCTAAATTCGAAATCTTTTGTTTTTAAGGATCCACTGTTTTGATGCAGTGTTTGTGGGTACTCTCCAAAATAATTTACAGTAAGTAGCTGCTGTTAAATTATTTGTTTCATAGATTAGTATTAGGAAAAAGACAATGTGCGCTGGCTTGTGTCCTAGGATAAGAACTGCCTTTGCCATATCCAAAGGAGTGCTTGAAAAAAACCAGTCTTTCAGAGGTCTGTGGAGACTTTCTTATGGGCGGTTCAGAAAACCACTCCGTTTCTGAGGCATTGTTCATGACAAATGGGGGATTTGTTCTGTGGCTGCCGTCCTCCCTGCTGTGATTCCCAGAGGGAACAGATCTTAGCTGTGACCCCCCTGTTCGCTGCACCCAGCTTCCTGCTTGACAGCCTGTGCTCTCTGGTTTTGCCTTTTCTTCCCTCCGTAGACGGGCGCGGGTTATCTCCGCTGCATCCTGTTTCTCTGTCAGTTTGCCTGTCAGCTCCCCTCATCCTATTTTTCCCGGTGATCTTGGAGGCTGTAAATGACTGTCTCCTTTGCAGCCTGTGCCATCTGTTTCCACACAACCCACAGAGTTGCCCGGACATGGTGCCCTTCTCTGTCTTCCCCAGGCAATGCAAGTATACTTATGGGTCTGGGCTCTGGAAGGGATCTGCATTTGCCTCTTGTGTTTCTGTGGGTCTGGGACCTGAGTGCTTTGGGCCATAGTTGCTTCATCCATAAATAGGGGAGTCAGATTCTTCAAAACGTTTTGTTACTTTCTTTGTGGAGTTCACATGTATGAACACACAGGAAGCCAGAGAAGCAGCGCACACGGTTTAGCTGTCGCCGCATCAACTGCTGTGCCCCATTCACAGCAGCGATCGCTGTGTCCAGATGAAGGCTTGCGCCGTTCGCTTTTGATACCCAGGCCTCCCATCTCTCTCTTCCTTTGTGCGCTGTAACTGTGATTTTAAATCTTATTTGCTTCTACTGATTTCAGAAGTAGTTAACGTGGGGTTTGCAGATTTGAAGTAGCATCAAATGTCTAACACAAAACAATGAAGGTGCCAACCCCTTCCCAGGCCATGTGGCCCCTGACTTCTAACCATGTTGGGCCCTGCCTCATCTCTTGCATCAGGAGGCACCCGGCATGCTTCCAGTACATCCTAGTCTTGTTGTTTCATCAATGTGGCCACTTCCAAGGTCCACACCCCTCCATTCTTTCTCATCTCCCAGCTAATTCCACGAAGCCCCCACCTGTGACTGCCACTACTGTAGCAATCATTGAGCATTTAGACCTGCTCACAGGACAGCCTCAGTTTAGCGTTCCTGTTACTACCAGGTTCTATAGAGAGTGGTCTGGGTACCAAGTATGAGATCCCTTCTGGCATGGCTAGGACTGAGTTAGAACCCTAGGTATAAAGTCTGTCAAGCTGAAAGTCTGCCTTGCCTCCCACTTCTGCTGCAGCTGGAGCGATTCTGTCACCTGAGTTGGTGGGCACAGCCAACCTGCAGCCTCTGACCGTTTGTTTTCCCTGGTGGATAGGCAAGCAGCATAAAGACCCCGACCACCTCCTGATTCATCCACTATGCCACCCCACCGCCTCTGTGGAGACTGAAGAGCAGATGGAAAGCATTCAGCAAGTTTCTGTCAGATTGGAACATGAGAAGTTGAATGCTAGCATTGAGGATCTGCACCCACATTCATACCCATTGGGCGATGGCTCCCCAAGTCCAGCTCTTGTCACTCACCTACCTTCCCCCTTGACCAGCGTTCATGTGCCTGAGGGAGTTTTCCTCCTCTAGAGGACAGAAAGAACACACACACACACACACACACACACAGAGAGAGAGAAAGAGAGAGAGAGAGAGAGAGAGAGAGAGAGAGAGAGCGCACTTGGCTTTAGAGAGGAAAGCTGGGACACAAGGCAAAGATGCCCCTTACAGAATTGGGTGGGCTTGATCATATTCTTGGTTGAAACAAGACTCAAAACTGATCAGGATTTCCACTTCCCTATTTCCTCTGACATCTTGCAAGTGGCCTTTGGAGACGTCAAAGTCAGTGTCCTTCCAGCCGGTGGAGGATGAGGCTGTTAGGATGAAAAGCGATGTGAACCTGTAGATGTTTCACCAGAGTCTCTCTCTGCACGTCCCATGGCTCACAGTAGCTAGAGATGATGGCATTTTCATCTTCACAGGTTCATGGAAGCCAGCAGACGCTGATCCTCCATGGTGGCTTGAGTGGCTAGACCACAGTCTAGTTAGCTATGACTGTGGGTAGGTAATCCACGCATTGTGTGGTCATGGAGGGAGTAGCTCTATTCAATTCAGACCAAGGCAAGGCTGTAGGCACAATTGCAGAGCTACACAACTGTGGTCATCCATGGGGTGAGTGTTACAACCATCCAGGATATCGAGGGGCTGACCTGATTTTTAGAGAGTTAGGTAGAGGCAGGCACCTCCATGGGTACGTCTTGTGTGGAGTACAGTCCAGGAGCTGACCCCTGTTCTGCTTTTTTTCCCCCAGGGCTGTGTCTGTGTCCTGTATGTCTGAATTCCAACGTCTGATGGATGTCTCCCCATTCCTGCCTGAGAAGGGCCTACCATCTGCCAGCAGCAAGGAGGATGTCACTCCACCCCTGTCTCCCGATGACCTGAAGTACATCGAGGAGTTCAACAGCAAAAACTGGGACTATGCTTCCCCAAGGGCTGGGGCCGACAGGACCGAGATGGGGCGGGTAGGACATGATTCCACCACAGAGCCTTTCCCTGACTCTTCCTGGTACCTGACCACAAGTGTCACCATGACGACAGATACCATGACCAGCCCAGAGCACTGCCAGAAGCAGCCACTGAGGAGCCATGTCCTCACCGAGCAGTCTGGGGTGCACGTATTACACAGCCCACCTGCTATCCGCCGGGTTGACAGTATAGTGTCAGGTGGTGAGGGCAGGAGCCGAGTGGACCCCGAGGGCCCCTTTCCTATGAGCAGAGTAAGAGGGAACCTGGCAGATGCCAAGGGAGGTCATCCGGAACCTGTGCTCAACAGGTGGCCTTGCACTCCACCCAGACACCCCCGAGACTATGTGGAGGGGTCTCTACGCCCCCTGGAGAAACCTGTCTGCCCCTCCCTGGGATTCCCCTCCCCATTGCACAGCCTAGATATGTCTAAGAACATGAGTGACGACATGAAGGAGGTGGCCTTCTCTGTCAGGAATGCCATCTGCTCTGGTTCTGCTGAGCCACAAGTCAGGGACATGGCCTGCCAGACCAACGGGTCTAGGACAGCAGGGACACAGACCGTCCAGACAATCAGTGTGGGCTTGCAGACTGAGGCCCTGCGTGCCAGCGGTGTCACCAGCAGCCCCCACAAGTGTCTCACGCCAAAAGCTGGAGGTGGCACTACACCCGTGTCTTCTCCTTCCCGAAGCCTTAGGAGCAGACAGGTGGCCCCTGCCATCGAGAAGGTGCAGGCCAAGTTTGAACGCACCTGCTGCTCCCCAAAGTATGGTTCTCCCAAGCTTCAGAGGAAGCCCCTTTCCAAAGCTGATCAGCCAAATAGTAGAACCTCGCCAGGCATGGTCCAGAAAGGGTTCAGTGAGTCAGCCTGGGCCCGCTCCACCACCACAAGGGAGAGCCCTGTGCACACCACCATCAACGATGGCCTCTCCAGCCTCTTCAACATCATTGACCACAGTCCTGTTGGGATGCGAGCTGGGAGCCGTTCTCACTCAGCAGAACCTCGACAGGAGCTGGGTCCAGGCCAGGAAACAGGCACCAGTTCCCGAGGAAGGTCCCCCAGCCCCCTAGGGGTGGGTTCAGAGGTGTGCAGGGAGGATGGGGGAGAGAACACACCAGTCAGACAGGATTTATCTGCCCCCCCTGGCTACACGCTCACTGAAAATGTAGCCCGGATCCTCAACAGAAAGTTGTTGGAGCATGCCTTAAAGGAGGAGAGGAAGCTAGCCGCCCATGGCCCCTCAGGTTTCACCAGCGACAGCTACACCGGAGAAGCAGGACCAGCTGAACCAGGATCCATGGAGGTAAACTGGGTACCACTCCATCTCCCATCAGCTCTGCCTTTGCTGCAGAGCCAGAAAGGCCGGGGTGGGTCCTGGGCCCTGGTTTCAGGAATCCTTGTAAGTTGGCAGGAACGCAGTGAACTGTGAAATGGAACAGGCAGAAAGACACACCCTGAGTAACATAGAAGAGATTACGTTTACTGTCCTCAAAATCACGAGGACGTGGTTTGGTCTGACGCTGTCCTCTGGTCTGGGTCAGCCTTTCTCTCTTGGTCTAGGAGTTGTACCTGAAGCACACTTGCCTTCTCTCTGTGGAACTTGGTGTGAGTGGAAACCATGCGTGCACATGTGTGTCTGTCTGCCTGTCAGGACTTCTACACACTGCAGACTTTATGTGAGCTTCATGGGGAGCATGTAGCAGTGTATTTGGGCACAGAGACACAGAACCCTTTCATTGGGAACTTTAAGAATAGCTTGTGGATTCTCGGGCCACCTCAGTAGAGACCAGCAGATTGTCATCTTGTAAACCACCCTTCTTCACTGGACTCAGGCAAAGGATAAAGTAAAAACAATTCCCCAATAGAATGTGGCAGTGGTGACACAAATCTGTCAGCACTGAATTCTATTCTGATACATACACCTGTATATCCACCTGTGTTCTTACACTGGAAAAGAAACAAAACAAAGCAAACAAATCAAAAACCACACAAGCAAACAAGGAAACCTATGGGTATGGTGATACACAGCTTTAATCCTAGCACTTAGGAGACAGAGATACAGGTTTATCTCCAAGTTCTAGGCCATCCAAGGCTGCATAATGAGAACGTATCTCAAAAGCAAGGAAGAAAATCCTATGTCCACAGCAAATGAAGCAGCCTGCTACTGAGTGGTGACGGCAGTGGGGATTGGCGCCTCACTGTGCTGACAGAGCAGGTCTGTCCAGTAAGTGATCACGTGATGGCTGCCCCTGGGAGCCTGCATGTGCCTGTGTTCATGAGCACCATCCGAGCCCAGCCACTCCCACATACAGCATGGGCAGGGGCAGAAAACTGCAGGGTGCTCTCAGACTGCCCACTGGTTCCTTGTAGCTCTGGCTTCCTGGGTGACGTGAGGGAAAGGTGTATTTCCTTTCCACTCCCTCAAATTGCTCACGGGAGAAATGAGTAGGTTCCCGGTCCAGCCCTTGGAGGAATAATTAACTTAAAAGACAGAGTTCAAACCAGTAGGGCAGGCCTTGCTGATTTGATGGTTAGCTATAGAAAATGGCAATTCCATGAGCTGCTCTTCCCAAGGTCTGAATTCTAGGAACAGATTTCTTTTTCTTAAGAATTTTATAATTTAATTATAGTTATTTCATAATAATAAACAATTATAATCATAATTTAATTGGGGATTATGTGCAGTTTCAGCGGTCTAGCCCAGTATCATCATGGCGGGAAAGCATGGCAGCATGCAGGCAGACGTGGTGCTGGAGAAGGAGCTAACAGTTCCACATCTGGACCCACAGGCAGCAGGAAGAGAGGCACTCTGGGCCTGACTTCAAATTTTGAAACCCACCTCCAGTGACACACTTCCTCCAATAGGCTATACTGATTCCAACAAGGCCACATCTAATCCTTCTCAAGTAGTGCTATTCTCTGATGACTAAGTATTAACATATATGAACCTACAGGAGCCATTCTTAGTCAAATCACCACAGTTCACTCCCTGCCCCCATGGACCAGATCAGATCATAATGCTGAACACATTCAGCCCAACTTCAGAAGGGACAGATTTCTTATGTGCTTTGAAAAGAGAGTACATGGCAGGATAAGAGTTTTCAGGTAGCAGATGGTGTCTTCTCTGATCTTTTTACCTCAGGAGCCCTCAGTTGTGACTTAAATGTAGGGTGGAGGGGACTTTGAGCACAGGCAGTCATAGCTTGTGACCAGAACAAACCAGGCTGTGTACCCAGCCGTGCCACTCTCACCCCTCCCTTTGTAAGTGCCATCAGAGAGCTAAGGACCACTTCCCGTCCTTGGGTCACCTTCCTTCTTCAGCCTGTTGACATATGGCAGAAGACAGTCCTGTGACTGAGTGCCATGACCACCTCCTCCTGCCTCTACCCGGCCTGCCTCTGAGTGAACCCAGGGACCACCGTTCTCTCCTGGAGGCCATCTTGGAGCGGGGACCATACTTGTTCTTCTGTTTGAAACGTACCTCCCAACCGACTTGGTTTTTCTCTCCTTTTTCTGTCTGTCTGTCCAGAACCAAACTGTCTTACTAACTGCCCCATGGGGACTCTAGCCCTGCCTGCCTCACACTGTAAGTGCCTCCTTCCTCACTTCCTCCATCCAGAGAGTGTGTGTAGCTGATGTACTCATGGTCGCATTCATCACCATGTGTGGAAATCCACGCTCATCCCCAGGAACAGACACTGAGTGCAGACATCCCGCTTTGTGTGTCTCTAGGGTCAACTACTTAGCATGTAGATTATGCTGAGGTTTCTCCTCTCATGGAGTTTGCAGTTGAGAAGGAACATGGCTGGGGGGCATCTCATGCACAACTCAAGTCTTTGAGCCCAGCGTCTGTTGGTTTCGACCCACCCACCACTGCTCACTGGCATTTCAGTTGCATCGTGTGTTGCTGTGTGCTGTAGTCAGGTGTTGAGCCTTCTCTGGTTTTCTTTTTTTTTTCATTTTTTCATACCGCCATGCCAGAAAGAATAAGCCCAAATATATCTTGTCTTTTCAAGTGAGTCTATTGGCCAAAAAGTAAGTTCTTGCTAAGTATTGGCTGAATGGATCATAGCAGGGACATCCCGGCTCCCTATATTTTTGACAATTCTGGGATTGGCCTTCAGAGCTGGAACTGAGTGAGGCCTGTGAGAAAGCATTTTGGTTTCAGTCAAGGATGTAGTCACCCTCCTAATTTACCTGAAGTTAAGAAACTATCACAGAGCCATGCTGTACGTGGTGATGCACACCTTCAATCCCAGCCCTTGGGAGGTTGAGAAGTGGATACTGGTGAGTCTGAGGCCAGCCGGGGCTACATAGTGAGGGAGACACAGCCGCCATCAGATAAAAGTTGTGTCCCCATGGCAGGGGGAGAGGGTGAATGGCCAAGAAAGTGATGGGAAGGGCCATTTTTCCACACAGCCACCTCACTGGCTTATGGGTAAAGGCCAGCATCTCTCGTTTATGTGTGCCGGTGTCTTGCTAAGGAAATGTTAGTTTCCTTGACATCATGGCTGCACATTTCTTCCTGCACAGTCAGGTGCCAGCGAGGAGTGTGTGGTGGTCTCTGAGCTGGTTCTGTCAGCCTCAGTGGGAAGAAAGGGCTGGATGGACTGTAGCGGCAAACCTGAACATACTCACTCCTACAGTGGTGGGAGCAGGGACATGGATTCACAAGCTGTACCCACCCTCTGGGTACGGTGACACAGATACAGTGCCACATTGACATGCATCCACGTGGCAGCACTGAGTACATCCTGACTGTCACTGCACCATTGGCGTAAATGGCCCCAGATAAGATGCCTACCAAAAGGAGGCGTCTGATGGGATGGTCTCAATGTTTCCTTTTTTGCTGGCCTCTCAGGGATGAGGGAAAGACTTCCCCATTACTCCATCGCTCTTTCAGAAGCCTGTGGGTCCCTTGCTGCTCTTGGGTCATGACATCCTCACTGGCCGTCTCTGAGCATCCTGTCATGTTTTCATCTTGTCCCAAAAGCCATCGCCTGCCCATCTGTCCTTCCATTCTTCTTGCTTCTAATCTCTTCATTTTGGGTTCTTCATTGTCATGTCTAAATCTTCTAGTTCATCTCTTGACTTCCTTTGTGGGCCCTAATTCCATGACATCGTGCTTGTGCCTTTCATCACGTAATATACCCCCTTTGAACCTGTGTGAGTGTCGTCCACGGTTCACTGTGTGACACAGCTTTTCGCCTTTCTGTGTGCCTGTAACTTCCACGTTTGGACATCTCTGTTCCCTGACCTCCAGACTAGGAACACATAGATCCACAGCCCTTTTAAACAAGCAGACAACTACAGATGATTTGCACCACGCCTGAGTGTTGTGTGTCACGTGGTCAGCACTCAGAATGTTCCAGTGGCTGGAACACAAACGAGCATGGTCAGGCCCAGTTTGTCAGACTGCTGCTGTGGTGGCGAGTCATTAAAGGAAACTAGACCTCAATTAAAAGTTCTGCCTGCAGCATTTCTTTCCACACTGTGGGAGTTTGTTTAGCCTTCTGCCAGTCATCTTGGAATTAACAGTGGCAGAGTTCTGTTTGGCTTTCTTTCCTAATTCAGCTGGGTTCCACCCCAGGTCTCTGTGGGCCTCAGTAGACTGAGATCTTGCTACACTAACTCAGTAGTTGAAGGGATCCTTCAAGGAGTTCAAGGATGGGACTGGAACAAGGTGACTCCATTGCTACCTCATTTTCTCTGTGTTCGAGCCCAGTTCTGGAGATGCCCTTCAAGCAGAACCTCGTCCCTGTGTTTTGTTGTATTTTGTCACAGTGTAAAAGGTCACGTGTCCTGTGTCACCAGTCATCCATGTGGAATGTTTTAGGTTATTCTCCATGCATGCCATAGCCGTTCAGATGCTGTAGCCTCCTGGGCTGTTCCATTGGACTTCAGCATGTGTGATGTGTGTTGGGGCCACGGCCCACGTGACACTCCCGGTCTGAATAATGCTGTCTCCCTCTCTCGGCTCTGAAGGAACTACCTTGTTCTGCACTCGCGCCATCCCTAGAGCCCTGCTTCTCCAGGCCAGAGAGACCAGCCAACCGCCGCCTTCCATCCCGCTGGGCCCCACCGTCCCCCACTGCCTCCCCGTCTCAGTCGCCTGGAGACCGAGTGTCCTTGGAGGAACACAGTGAGGAGGAGCCACCAGAGGAGAAGCCACACCTGTGACATGATGCAAGCTTGCATGAATTATCACCAGAATAATTCACTGTAATTTGCACAAGCAGACCATCACCATCCGCCCACCTCTGCCCCAAAGGGAAGAGGTAGCTTTCTCAAGGTCAATGGATGTCTTTAAACACACACTGAATGTTCAACCTGGTAAACGGATGTTTCGGCCATGAAACAGAAAAATGTGCCTGTAGTAATTTTTTTCATAGCTCAGAAAACTATTTTTGCCTCCATCTTTTTTACACACAATATATTAAACAAAAAGGTAAATAAGGTATAAATAGATTTAAGAGTTTTAATATGTATATCTTAAGAGATTCCGAGCAACCTTGTTCCCAATCCTCACTGCCTCTGTCCCATTTGTTTTCATTATGCTTGGGGTTCTCACTTTTGAGTTCAGAGCCTTCTGAGTTAAATTTCATTTTGTTCAGTGTTGGGATTTTTTAAGAGTCTTTTTTAATGCTTGAGTGCCCAACTCAGTGAAGTCTTCGTGAAAAGGCCACGAGGCCAGAAGACAAGAGCGTCTGTCATCTGGAAGGATGCAGGTCAGCAGTTGTGAAGAGGTACGGACGGAGTCCATGAGATGGACTCAAGACTCACCGTGTGACCCATCAACTCTGCCTACCGCACATCCTCGGGCACCTGTACATACACTGCTCTGTCCCTGCCCTCGCCTGCGTGTGCGTCAGTCGGACCCACTGTACGCTGTTGTGAGGTTCCTTGTACCGTACTGCTACTGTTGGTCCCCCTGTACCAATGAGACGACAGCACCATTTTTAAGTTGTTGTTAAAATGTTAACTGGCAGTGTACAACGTTCACTCAACATTTTCTTGTCTAAGGAAAAGCACTACAAAATAAAACCCATGAGGATGCCAAATTGAGACAAATGATGGCGCCTTAGAGTCTGTCTGAGACCATGATGATACAGAAATAAAGCCCTTACAAGGAAGAAACAAGATCTTGGGTGTCACACTTCACTGGCTCCTTCCTCCCCCTGTCGTCTTCAGCTCTAAAGGGAAAATTTCTTCAGGTTTTCTGTCTCTGGCAGAGTGCAGGGAAAGGGGATGTAGAGGAGGGGGCTGGTCACACATGTCCTGGGGCCACACCCTTGTGACATGGTATTGTCGCTTTCAGGACTCTGAGGGTCCAGGAGAATAAATGTCTGTGTTTTCATTACAGACACTAGAGCTGAGGAGGGACATGTCAAGGTGGCTCCCGACAAGTATATGTGGCCAGCATCTTCTCATCAGGAAAGGGAGTAGATCACAGCTACAGCAGACAGCCCAGCATTTTGGTGTTGGGGGTGGTGTGAGGGCGGAGTTACAAAGACAGTGCTGAAGAGCCTAGGGCTATTTACAAAGGCCAGAGTTTCTGGCTTTGATGATCCATTAGCCAAACAGTTCTCTTCTTCTAAAGAAGAAGAAATAAGATCTCTTTCCCAGGGTCACACAGTGCCTCTTTTAAGCAGTTTTCAAAGACAGGTGTTAGAAGATGGGGCGGTTGGAACCTTGACAGCATGTTGGTGAAATTAGTGATGGAGCACCATGGAAGCCCGCATAACAGTTCCTTTAACCCCCACACACAGAGTCCACTGCATAGCCAGCCATCCCACGGCGGATACACGATGCTTGTACGTAGTCATGACTCATGTAGATGCCTTTACACCGCTTTTCACAATGGCATTATAACAGCCAGAAAACCAGAACTAGCACACATGTCCACCCGCACATGAGTGGAGAAACAGAATGTGTATTTGCAGTGGGCTGTTAGCTCGCAGCAAGGAAGAAGGACGCCATGGTACACTCTTCATTGTGAACCTTGTAAGTGAGCTAATCAGTCACAAGTTAATGATTGATTTCCACTCATGTGCTTTTTACTAATGCAGGTATTGTTAGAGACAAAGTGGTCACTGGGGGGCTGAAGGCAGGAGAGATGGGAGCTGGCATGAAATGGTGGCAGGGTTTCAGTGTAGGAGGAAGAAAAGATGCTGGAAGTGGGTAGTAATGATAGCATTGTCCAACAGTGAGAATACACTTCATGCCCGTGAGTTAACACTTAAGCCAACGAGTAAATCTTGCAATTTTACCATAATAAAGCCTTTTTAATGCAGAAAATAGAAATTTCACATAAGCATACTAGATATAGGCACAAACAAGTTGTCAGCAAAGGTGTGTTTTGTGGGGTTGGGATATGGCTCCATGGGAGAGTGGTCCTAGCGTGTTTGAAGCCTTGGGATCAATCTCCAGCCTCAGAGACAGAAAGAGACATCGACAGGTGCACAGCAGCATTCTTTCCACTGGAACCAGCAACTTCCTGAGGGTGACAGCATGCGTCAGGACTGCCATCGCCACCTGTGCGCCCTCTGTGTCTTTACCCTCAGACAAGCATCCCAAGTATTGATGGTGATGATCCCAGCATTCAGTCCTGTGACTTTGGGGGTCCCTAGAGGAAGAGTTTCCACAAAGCTCAGACTCAATGGTCCTTATAACACACCAGGGATGCTATTCCAGTGCCTCCTGAGCCAATCATAGTGACTGGCTGGCCCTGCAAAGGATTCTGGGAGCTGTTGGAATAAAGGAAGAGGGTGCCTGGAAGGCAATGCAGGCTGCTTGCTGCTTCGAGATACCCCAACGGTGCAGGAAGAGGCTCTCCTCACCAGGATTGTGCGACCTGGTTGGAAGAGGTAAGCTTCCAAGGCACAGCAGGGCCTGGGCTGGTGCAGACAATGTAGGCACCATTTCCTTGTGGATGAGAGAGGTGTGGGAAGCCTTAGTAGGAACAGCCTCATCAGAGAGCTGGCTACTTGCAGCCCTTCCATGAATAAAGCCATCTGGAACCTCCAAATACTTAGGTCTACTATGGAGCCACTGAAACTTTAAGAGCTAAGACGGTAGGATGAGATCATTTCCCACCAGTCCATCCAGATGGACGCAAAGGCAGTTCTGTGGGTTTGGGGTCCGCTACAAAGGCAGAGCAGCTGTCTGCAGGGAAGGGCCCAGGGGAAGGGATGGGCCCATCTCCACCAGCCACCCTTCGTGTGCCAGCTGTTTTCACGTACTAAAGAAAGATGTGGCAGATTCCTGAGGCCACCAGCATGCCCTACCAATGGGGGGTGGCAACTCCAGCAGCCTGGAGACTTGACAAACCGCAGTCAAAGAAGGGGTGGGAGCTGCACACTGCCCGACATTTTCGTTTCAGAAAATAACATGCTATGGCAAGGTACACAACTCTAATTGTTTTTCTTTACCCTTTTCTATAAAATGACCTAAGGGGTTTGCAGATACTTAATTTCTTTGATTTTTACTGAATACATTTAATATTTTGGAATGCACAGTGTAATGCTCACTGCATACTCACTCCTGTGGCAAGAGCCCCTGAAATGGATTTTCTTACTCCCCCGGGTTTTTCTTAAAGAGCCTTTCTCTACGTAGCCCACCTGGCCTTGAACTCAATCCTCCTGCCTTGGCTTCCCCAGTGATATTATAGGCGTGTGGCACCACTCCTGGCTCTAGACTCCAATTCCCAAACACAGCCGAGCATCACTGCAGCCTTTATATCAGGTATTGGAGTTCTAGACTTCATCAGACTTGGTGGTCAGTGTGCACATTTCTGTTTTCTAAAAGCCACTGCAGAGGTCAGCTGCTTGTTTCTAGTTTCTAATTTGTTGTTGTTAGGTTGTGCTAAAATATATGTTGTATAAATTTTACCATTTAAACCCTTTTTTTTGTTTTTTTGTTTTTATAGACAGGGTCACTATGTATCTCTGGCTGTCCTGGAACTCACTGTGTAGACCAGACTAGCCTAGAACCCAAGAAATCTGCTTGCTTCTGCCTCCCAAGTGCTGGGATTGAAGGCGTGTGCCTCCACACCCAGGATTTAAACCATTTTAAAAGGTACATACATTTCAGCGGTAGTAAATACACAGTGTATTGCCAACCACTACCCCGTCTTGCAGACACCCTGTGAAGCCCCAGATGTATTAGCTGCCCCGTTTTCTGCAGGCATGAATTTGCTTTCAGTCTCCAGGGTCTTGCTTACTTAGGAAATTTCTCATAGGTGGGTATTCTATAGACTGTGTGGCCTTCTAGGGCTGGCTTTTTTTCAGTTAGCATAGAGGTTTCAGGGTTCGTCCATGTTGTACAAGTAACAAGACTTCATTGTTGTATTGAAGACAGCTTTCTCTTTCTATCCCTGGCTGTCCTGTAGACTCTGTAGACCAGGCTGGCCTCTGCCTCTTCATTGCTGGGATTAAAGGTGTGGGTCACCACCTCCTGGATGACTTCATTCATTGTTATGGTGTATAATAATGCATTGTATTTTGTGTATCCATTTAGTAGTTGGTAGTATGTGTATATTTTTAAAACAAAACTTTTGGTCACCTTTGAAGAGCCTGAACATTCCCTGCAAAGGAGAGGTTTCACAGTAGCAGCCAGGACCAGGCACTTTGGAGTCCTTAAACTTCCTTGTTGCAAGAGGCCCCCATTCTTAATACATTCGTCATGACTTTCTTGGATTACAAATTGGCTCTTCAGCAACTCTTCTCTCTGAACACCCTGTGCATCAGAATCATGTATAACAAGAACACAGGCTGAGTCATAGACAAGCTATTTTCATAAAATTAAAAACACCGCATATTTAAAACCACTTGGGGCCCTAGAATCCATATGGCAGTAAGAGCCAACGACCTGGGGCCAAATCCTGGCTCAAACACTTGCAGCACCAGGGCCGCTCTTGTAAGGCTCAGTTGAAAAGCAGCAGCAGTGATGCCTGCTTCACTAGGATGGTGTCAGGATTAAGGTCTGCAGTTGTGCCTACTGCGTGCAAGGTACCATGTGCAGGGTTGCCAACCATGGGCCAGGTGGATGACCTCCTCAGCCTTATGGAGCCTTCGTTCTGGTAATGCAGAGCAAACAAGAAAGCTTGTTTGGTAGAGACAGCAGCTGCTACCAAGCGGGACCTATTTTGCCTGCCACTTACTATGCCGTCCCTCAAGCCAGCCTATGCGTGAGGCAGCATAGGGAAGTCCCTGGGCTTAAGTCAGCCTTCCTAGGGGGGCAGTGCAGAAACAAGTGGTCTGGGGTGGGAGGGATGGAGGGCTGGAGTTGAGGAAGATGAAGAAATCAGTGTACATGAACTTAATGACGCTTCTTTGGGTCAGGGTGGATGTTCAGGAAATGGCACTTAGCAGGACCCAAGGGCGGAGCTTGTGACCCACTATTCCAAGGTCATCCATCAGTCACTTGTTACAGGCCCACAAAGGTTTCCAGCTAAACAAGGAAAGCTATTTCCCACTCCCCATAACAAAACAAATAAACAAAAAATTTCTTCACCAAGCGGTGGTGGCACGCACCTTTGATCCCAGCACGCAGGTAGGCAGAAGTAGGCCTCCTGGACAGGTCACAAGGATCGGACTAAGTGATGCTGGCTAAACAGTAAGCGTCATAGCAAGAACTATGTATGTCAGTGAAATAAATGACTAGACAAGAAGCAATGGCTATGAAGAAAGATCTCACACTGTTGGCAAGGGTAGAGTGAGCGTGTAAGGGGCCTGGCTCTGTCTAGGAGGCGGTGTAGAAAGATCTCACACTGTTGGCAAGTGTAGAGTGAGCGTGTAAGGGGCCTGGCTCTGTCTAGGAGGCGGTGTAGAAAGATCTCACACTGTTGGCAAGAGTCTTGAAGAACACAGAAGGCTTCTCCAGCCAGGAAGGAAAAGGGAAGAAAGAAAAAGTCCTCATACCTCACTGGGACTTTTTTTCAAGATAGGTTCAAAATTATTATCAATTATTTTGATTTTCAGTTTGTTGTGTGGTTGCTTTGTTGTTGCTTTAGTCAAATATGATCCTGTGTAAGGTTTACTGTAAAGAAAACTGAAATTAGGAAATGAAGGACACCATGATGACACAGGGACCTGCCATCCGTTAGGGTGGCTGGCCGAGTGCAGTGGTCTACAGACAGACACTTGCTTACTCCCTCCTGGTGCATGCTTGGTCTGGCTCCCATGGCGATATCCCTTGTCTCCATCAGTCTGTACTAGCTTCAGTTCACTGCCTGCGGAGCTAGTGACCCAGGTAGTTGCGACCACAATCCACTGGGTCCTTGTGAGTTACACTCTGTGGACAGCTGCCAAGGCTCTAGGGACGTGCTAACAAAAATCATATCTACATATTAATGTTGATGTGTTTGTCATGACAGCTGTTCATAAACACCCTCTTCCCTCCCTTTGAGCCAGACTTTTGTCACCCTTCCTTTGAAGGTGGTACAGCTCTTGGCCAATGAGATGTAAGCAATATTGAGTGTCCCAATCTGTGCTGGACATTTTAAATCATTGCAGTTTTGACAGTTTCATACATGTGGGGAATATATTGTGAACAAATTTACCCCATTACCCTTTCTTACCCCTCCCACTCTGACAGGCCCCTCTCTCACTGTCGTGTCTTATTTCATGAGCGTGTAGGTCTGTGAGGGAAGCCATAGCTGCTGTGTGTTCATGATCACGTAGCCATGCGTATCCAGAGACAGCATTTGATGAGATTCCCCCAGTGCTGGAACATGTGAGAGCCCACACTGAGTAGGTTCTTTATTCTGCCCAAGCAATTATGTGAGCACCATACCAGCCTGGGTCCCCTGGTGCCTGCCCCCATCTCCAGATGCACCTTAAAATGGAACATGAGTTCCCATTATGCCATTGAGATTTGGGGATTGTTCAACAGTGTGATATAACTGTCCTCTAACTAAAAATGGAAGGCAGAGTTGTCACAACACGTGCACAAATGCCACTTGGTGTCATCAAGAGGGTAAGAGAGTTTAAAGTAATGAAAAGAGTATTTTGGTGTTTGTTTTTTTTTAAAACTGACTTTAATAAGGAAATTTTCAGATCTTTCAGTAAGAGGACAGATGACTGCATGCTGACCTCATTATTGATCTAGCCAGCTGTGTGAACGTAGATACACTCTCAGGGGCTGTTCCTTGCCTGTCCTGCCTCCACCCCCCACTTGTTGAGGGGGAGAATTTCTCCCTCCCGCTGGCAAATGGAGACATCACAGCACTCTTCCTAGGGAAGCACAAATGCAAGTCAGAAGGGCTCTAGGAACAACTCGGCAAAGCTTTTTTTCTCTCTCTATGTTCTCTGGCTGTCCTGGAACTCACTCTGTAGACCAGACTGGCCTCGGATTTACAGATGTCTGCCTGCCCCTGCCTCCTGGAGTGCTGGGATTAAAGGTGATCTGGTGGAGGAAAGGGTTTGTCTGGCTTACACGTCCACACTGTTCTCCATCGTTGAAGGGAGTCAAAACTCAAACAGGGCAGGAACCTGGCTGCAAGAGCTAATGCAGAGGCTATGGAGGGGTGTTGTGTACTGCCTTCACTCCCCATGGCTTGCTCAACCTGCTTCTTGAACAATCCAGAACCACCAGCCCAGGGTGGCACTACCCACAATAGGCTGGGCACAACCCCATTGATCACTAATATAGAAAATGCCCTACAGGCTTGCCTGCATCCTGATCTTATGGAGGCATTTTCTCAATTGAGGTTCCTTCCCCTCTAGATTGTGTCAAATTGACATAAAACTATCCAGCACACCCAGTTATAATTCCCTTCTCTCTAGCTTGTGTCGGATAAACTAGCCAGCACACCCAGTTATAATTGGCAGAGCCAGTTTCCACTAACACACTCAGTTCGTATTAACCACCGAGATGTTTCTGAGTCTCGCAAACTAACCGTTCTTCTACCAAGAAGGAACAACCAATGCCCTCACATTCCTAGTAGTTGAGCTGGCCCCACTGAGGGACGCATTGAAGCTGCCGTGTGGGTCTGGGGTCTTCCTGTCTCTCCTGCAGCTGAATGCACTAAGACTTATCTTCAATTTATCCCTTGTCAAGGTTGCAAAAAAGTCTTAAATGAACTATTTGACCACATCCTTTTTCTCTTTCCCAGAAAAACAATATCTACAGATGACTGTTTCTTTAATTGTTGTGGGGTCCATGTCTCAAGGGATCATAGTCTGTTAAATCCTAGAACACTCAGCCTCAATGTTAGAGTTTACGTCTGCTGTGCCAGTGACGGAGAGGGCATTGCCTAAGGCACTGTCAGCTTTCGGCCTCAGGAAATGCCCAAGGTAGTCATGGCACGCAGAAGAAAGGTTTGACTCATGAGTTCAGAGGTTCTCGTCTGTGATTTGGTCTCCTCACTTGGTGCCTGTGGCACACACTGCGTCGTGGCAAGAGCCTACTTCGCCTACATTGTGCTTGTAGAAGGCACTAGGGTCCTGTAACTCCGTCCAGAGTTCAGTCCCGGTGCCCTAGCTTCCCACGATCTCTCACTAGTGTCACTTGCTGGCAATGACCCTCTAGCGCCTTGAAACCCTGACTGTGGGAAGAACACAACGGAGTTTGGCTAGGTGGGCTGCGCCCAGGAAACCAAGTGGAGAACCCATTGCCTCTCATCTCTCACCCTATATTTGCGTCTGAATGTTCACTTTTTGCTGTAAAGTGAGACAAGCATTTATTTCCAGGACTTCCTAACCCTCTTCAATTAGAATGAATCCCCTGAACAGTTTCCATGAGAAAGTCTGGAGCCTCTCACTGTCTTGCTGAGGCAGAAATCCCCCAGTAGGGGTCATAGCGAGGATGCTGTGGGGCTGGAAAGATCCCTGGGCACTGGCAATTCTAATGCCTCAGAGGACATGGAGGGATTGGATTTCTGCCCAGGCAATGTTTCCAAATCACCATGCAAGGGACCGCATCAGCCACTTCTCGCCTTTTTGGTACCACTGAGAGCTTGAAGAAGGTCGAGACCAGACCATAGCTAGTTGACACGAGAGCTCCAAATGACAAGGTGGGAATATCTTCCCAGGAGAATTTTGCATCCTTTAAAGTCAATTCCAATTTGAATTGGATTCTTAGAGCCTCAAAAGATCTTGTCTAAAATTACCCTGACCCACTTAGGGGAGGAGTCAGAAACAAGCAGATCATTTAGAAATGAAATTCAGTCCCCTATACTGAGGACATACAGTGGCCCACAAAGTAGCCAAGGACCAGTTTCAAGATCCCATCCAGATTAATCTCTTGCCCATGAGATCAGATAGGCAGCCGAGGGCATCCCTGTTGGTCAAGGCAGGACAGCTAGCTGGAGGCTCCTCAGCACAGTGTTAGGGCCAAGGATGCTGCTGGCAGGGAAGTCAGTGATGCTCTGAGACACCCAGTGACGCACAGGAAGTGGGACATCTTGTTGCCTAGCAGCACAGATGTGGACTTCACTCTTGCGAGCATCAGCAGCGGCAAACTGATTGTCACATTGCTTTGCATTTCAGCAAAGTAAAATGGGGTTTAAATCCTGCCTTCAGTGGGAGATAAACTCATGTGCGTCAGAACCCCTACCCTGGCTTCAGCTCTCCCCTGGACGGAAGTGCCGGGTGCATGTCAGGGCAGGTGGCGGCCCCAGCAGGCACACTGGATAGTTGAGGCTGGTTTCTATTTCCAGCTTCTGCCAGCATAATGCCATGTCTCAGGCAGGGAATGGGAGGCGAGGTGCTTTACCAGCCACTTGGGAACCATGGATTGATGAGCCACTGCAGGCCCACTGGTCTCTGAGCCCTTAAGGCATAGAGTGTTCTATGAACCAAGCAGAGCTCCTGCAACTGCACCAGACCCTCCCTAAGCTGTCAGATGTGCCCAGAACTCTTATTTCTGATGTGTGTAGCATGGGGAGTGCATTGCAATGAAAGGAAGATGTAACGGAAAGAGAGTCTATCTCCTTTGTCAACATGCAGTAACCTGGCGACCTCACACTAAGCCAAGAATAGGCAGGCACAGAAAGACAAAGCAGAGGCTCTGCCTCACACATGGGTCATCACAGAAGCCAAGATACACAGAATGGTGGTTACTGAAGGCTGGGGATGGAGAGGGACTGGGGGTCTAGGGATGACATCTTGTGACGAGGCAGTGAATCCTGTGATGTTACCTAAGGGTTCATGGCCGGAGTCCATAGGAACTGACACCTCCTTCCACCCTAAAGACAGGAAGTGTCCACCAGAGGCTACAGTGGCCCCTGTAATCAACATTCAGCTCCATCCTGTGCTGGGTGGTGTGCTGTGGCCTAGGCACATGGTAGAAATCAGAAGAAAGCAAGTTTTTATTCTTACTAGTTTGTCACCAACCCCCAAACCACACCACTTGTCATTTGGTATAGCATCCACTCTCACTGGGAGCGTTGGTGATATAATTTGAAAATGCTAGCACACATGTGGTTGCTAGCTCTGTTGGTGTGGCCTTGAGCTGTGGCCTAGCACTATAGTGGATCTGCAAAGACAGACACTCAGCCAGGGTCTGCAGTGGTTTTTGTTGTGAGCTGTCTACCAGAGAAGACCATTCAGACACTGGTTCAAATCATTCCAAAGTCTTCATTAGACCTAAGACCTCAGGACCATTCTTATCTCCAGGGGCCAGGCCATTCATGAAGGAGTCCCTCTGGCCATCTGGATTTCTGCACTAATCAGCGTGGCTAGCTTCTGTCTCCTGCCAAGATGGGTCCTGAGTGTGGTGGCACCAAGATCTCCAGGGAAGGAGCCATATCAAGTATTTCACACGCTCTGTCCCATGTGCACTTAGTGTGAGAGTGGACCACAAGAGCAGGCCACATGAGCCTCTAGTAGCATCCTATTAGGGAAGACATGATTAACCCGGAACCCACACTCAGCAATAGTCCACTTCCCTTCCATCTTCTGACCACAGTCACTGGTTTTCCCGAGAATCCTGCACCCACTCCATGCCTGTGTAGCCTCTTCTCTTCTATCATCCCATTTAACTCTACTGTTATAGAGCCAGTTTCAGTGTGCGGTCCACAGTCAAGATTCTCTCATGTAGCCGATCAACAAGTCCTTGCTAACTGTCTCTCGCATTGTGGTTTAGAGGACAAAGGGATGGTTGTGTTTCTGTCTTGAAGAATTCTGGAGTCCCATAGGAGAGAAGGCCTAAGTCCCTGTCGTGGTTGGAAAGAAAATGGCCCCCAAAGGGAGTGGCACTATGAGGGGTGTGGCCTTGTTGGAGGAAGTCAGTGTGGGGTGGGCTTTGAGGTCCGTCCTGTTCAAGCTTGCCCCAGTGTGACTGTCAGTCAAGTCCCTGCTCCCTGTAAGATGTAGGACTCGGCTCCTTCTCCAGCACCATGTCTGCCGGCAGGCCGCCGTGCTCCCATCATGATGATAATGGACTGAACCTCTGGAACTATAAGCAAGCCACCCCTATTAAATGATTTCTTTATAAGAATCACTGTGGTCATGATGTCTCTTCACAGCAATGAAAACCCCAACTGAGACAGACCCCTTGGTTACGGCTCAGAGTGTCAGAAAACAGACAAAGGTAAATCCAGCAAGAGGACATTTTCTCAGGGATCTTACTAACGAGTTTGGCTCCACCTGGACAGACATGCTTACTCCTAGAGGTCTGCCCTTCTCATTAATTGTTTTATGATGACAAACTTTATGACGATATCAAGACCATCTGTGGAGATTTGTTGGGCTTATATCAGAATTAAAGAGTCCTGTAGATCAGCATCCATACTGGTCCTGGTCACAGGGAGGTGGTGCTGCGTCCTGGCTGGTGTGACTGGGGCCGACAGAGCCCAGGAGTCCATTGCTTCCTCTGCAATGTCCTGCTTGTATTGTCGACTCTGACCCACCGATCCTTCTGCTAGTGCTACCCTGAAAAGGCCCTCCTTTGTCCACGGGCCCCTTTGTCCAGTGAGCATCCCTTCTGAGACTCTGCACATAGCTGAAACCCTTCCTTGTGCTGAGGGCTCTGCTTGCTTCCTCAACTCTTTTTTCAGTCAGCAATCCTGGCAAATTGATCCTCTGGGCTGAGGCTGTGGTGGAGACAGAAGCGATGCCTCCCCCTGGGGCTCCCGTCTGCAAATGTTCCTCCACACACAGACATGGGACAGGACAGCAGAGCAGTTTCTGGGCATCCTGGGGAGCTCTGAGTCACTTCATAAAGAGTGTTGCAGGGCCTCTGGAGGCTGGGCAAAGAGTGAAACCGTACTCAGAGAAAATCGGAAAAACTCAGAGGTCCAAGGGCAATGATGCACAATTAATGGGGAAAGGAAATTCTGCATAGGGTGAGGCTGTAAATATTGGGGTTGCGATTGTCTGCAAGGGCAGAAACCTGAAGATCTTCCGAGTCTTCCATATAGCAGATTGCTCCCTCATCAGAACTTAAGGATGCAGGGCCGTTGTGGAGCTTTTGAGCAGAAGAAAGCCAAGTTCCCTCTGGACTGCAGCTACCAGCCTCAATGGCTCACGGCTCACCGCATCTTTGCTCCACCCGCAGACAGGAGGGAGTGAAATGCTGAATTTCTGTGAGGGAAGCTCTCACAGGTTTCATGTGGCTCTTCTGCTTGTGTCTCTCTGGGCTAGAAGTCAGTCACAGCTCGGCGTGGCATGGAGTGGAAGCTGGAAACCAGTCATTTACGCTCAACTGTAGACGTCCCTCTCGCTTCTGAACATAAGCTAAAGGAATTATCCAAGTTTAAGATCCCAGAGACGGAACACCTTCAGGGCGATGAAGCCGTGGCTAATACAACAGATAACAGACAGCTGGAAGACTGTACGCATGATGGCCACCAGCACACTGAAGTCAAGGGCCAATGAGGCTCATCTGTTCGGTCAATATTAACAACATAGAAGGTGGACACTCAAAGGTTGACCAAAGGGTCAGGATGACAGGAAGACTCCAAGGTGACCAAAGCTGTAGACCTGTAAGCCACAATTTAACCACAGATTCAAGTTTATTCTATAATTATTTCAACCGTAGAAATCAGAAAACTGGACATGGTGTCCAGTACTTAAGAGGCTGAGGCAGGAGACTCACAAGAATCATGAGTTCAAGGCTTCCATAGGTGTATAGTAAGACTCTGTCTCAAAACCAACAGAGACAGAGGCAGAGGTGGGGGTTGAGCAAGGAGTGTGGCTAGGAAAGGGAGGGGAAGGAGAGAAAGAAAGAAATCAGAAACCTCTGCTTTTGACCCTCCTACACTAGAAATACATGTAAGAAGTCAGTGTTGAGAGACCAAATCCAAAATAGTCCCTTGGTCACTAAAGGAGAACATAGATGTTCCATCTCCCCAGTCCTTGCTGAATCAGCATGAAGAAATTGCCAAATATCATTTCCTGCTGTGCTGTGCTGGCCACCTGCCCAAATTCAGTGGAGTCTGTTTGAAAGGCTCTACCTTTAAAGATTGAATTTGTGTGTGTGTGTGTGTGTGTGTGCATGCTAAGGAAGCGGCCCACATGCTGCCTGGCTATGAGGGGCTGGCTGCTGAGAACAGAGAAGTGCAGGAACAGAAGAAAGGTCTGGCAAACTCAGAAGGCATCCATCTTAATCATTCTGAAGAACTGAGGGTCACCGTAGCAGGAACAGAGGGCAGTAGAAACTTTGCCTAGGATGGTATCTAGGCATATCTTTCTTTGCCTCTCCCAAAATGAGACAAAGAAAGGGGACTCTGCTCTTGTCTGCATGTTGGAGTGTGGAAGCCAGGCCCATGTTGTCAGGATCCGAAAAGGACTGAAGGAAACTCAAACATGGATCCTATAGCCAACCAGGTTCATGTCAAAGGAGACCGGAGCTGAGATGGAAATGTGCCATCTGCATTCATGAATTGGCGATCTTCAGTCATGCAGTGCCGATCTGCATCCATGCAGTGCTGACCTGCATCCATGCAGTGCCGATTTGCATCCATGCAGTGCCGACCGGCATCCGTGCAGTGCTGATCTGCATCCGTGTAGTGCCGATCTTCAGTCACGCAGTGCCGATCTGCATCCATGCAGTGCCGACCTGCATCCGTGCA
>JAQHUG010000679.1:263336-284016 GCA_028555095.1 Dicrostonyx torquatus
TGATCTGCATCCGTGCAGTGCCGATCTTCAGTCATGCAGTGCTGATCTGCATCTGTTCAGTGCCGACCTGCATCTGTGCAGTGCCAACCTGCATCCGTGCAGTGCCGATCTTCAGCCATGCAGTGCTATCTGCATCTGTGCAATGCTGACCTGCATCCGTGCAGTATATTATTGTGTTGCTATATATGTATTTTTGAAGATAAAAGGAAACAGAATTTGCTTTGAACTCTAGAGATCTTAAGAACTCCTTGCTACTCTGCTTTGGATAATACTGTGACACTCATTAGTGTCAACGATCTTGTTTTTGATTTTACATGATTTCAATTAGTTTTGGTCTATTGCAGTCTAAAATTATTAGGTGGAAAATTCCAGAAGTAAATGACTCAAAAGTTTTAAACCTTTATCACAGTAGAATTGTACAACTATTAAAATTGTTTTATATTTATTATCTATTCACTAGTGAAAATGAATAGTTAACACTTATATACCATTTAAATTTGATTCTCATTAACTGTGGTACTGACATTCAGTAGTGTTGTTACAAAATTGGATGAGTGAATATTGGATGGCTCCAAGAGAGAAAAGGCACCAGAGGGGACACAGGGTTGTTCCTGGGAGCCTTTGGTGTATATGACCACGAACAGGATGTCATATGACCGTCTTGGCCACCGTCCTATTGCTGTGAAGAGAAAACACGACCAAAGCAACTTGTAAAAGAAAGCATTTAACTGGAGGCTTGCTTACAGCTCAGATGGTAAGACACAGAGACCAGGTCTGCTGTGACCTTTTGAGACCTCAAAGTCCACCCTGCCACAATAAATGACACACAAGGTCTGTCTCCTAATCCTTCCCCAGCTAGAGACCAAGCATTGAAACACATGAGCCATTTCATTCAGAGTACCACAGTGGCTCTCTATGACTTGTAAATGGCCTACACAAACAGTGTCAGCCTGCTCTGACATTGGAAGCTACAGACCTAGTTCATTCCCTAAAGCACTAACTCAGCAGTGCCAACTCAGCTGCGACCTGTCACCAAGGTGCTTGGGCACTTCCAGTGGAAAGAAATTCACCATCCTATTCCAGGACATTCATTTAAACAAGTCTGGTCACGTTCCTTCTGGGTAAAATGGAACATGGTAGCAGAATATAATCAGAAACCCTGTCATACTATATCCCTGTCACATAAATGACATCTTGTCGATGTCTGTGGCATCTCTTATCCATGTAATTGGCACTGTGATATGCACCGTTTTCATGTCTTTGGCCCTTGCAAGTACTGATAGTTTTGCCAAATATGATCCTCTCTGTGCTTTTCTGACACCTTCTGAGACAGCCTTGGACACCCACTTAAACGTCATCTCCAGGGTAGACTTACTGCAAGGACAATGAGATTTAAGCTTCTTGTTATCCCTTGCGTATGTTCACCCTCTCCTGAGACCACAGGCAAGGTGTTAGTGACGCATTCACAGGACCATCTGTTGTTTGCAAAGGTGCCGTAGGATCAAGGTCTCTTGATTCTTGGTTTTTCTTTGTTTGTTGCTTTGTTTTTCATTAAGAGGCTGTGCGACTCACACCATCTCCTCTCCTGGATCTGCCCCAGATGCCACCCTTGTGAAGCTTTCCATGATGTTTCAGGAAACTGAAACTCTGAGGTTCCCAAGCGTTTTCTCCTCCCAAATAATATTTAACATGCTGCACCGTGGCTTTTGAGACTTTCTCCAGCTTTTCCACAGTTGGTGTGAAGGTTAATCTTGATTGTCAGGTTGGCTGGTTGAATTTATAAAGGTCCATGAGGACATTTTCAGAAACAGTTGATAATGGGGTCTATCGCCTAATCCACACTTTAATCTACTAATGGACTGATGGATTCAAAATTTGAATACATTGAAACTTTGGAAGTTGGTGGACCTCTGGAAGATGAGGTGTGGCTAAAGGGCGGAGTAGGTCACTGGGGGCGTGTAACTACTGCCTTGTCCAGGTTCCTGCCTATATTGCTGTCCACTTACTGCCCCTTTCTGCTCCTGTCTGCCATGAAGGGAACAGCCTCCTCCTTACATCCTACTGCCACAATATTCTCTCTCACTGTGGAGGCAAATCAAGAGAACAAGAGAAGCAAGGGCCGTGGATGGAAATCTCTGCAACCATGAGCCAAAAATATCATTTCTCTAACTTGTTCTGCCAGATGTTTTACCATAGTGACAAGAAAAGTAATTAGTAACTAGGGATCCAGCCAGCAGTCATTAAATGTGCACTGCCCATAGAGACACAAGCAGAGCTTTGTGTGTTCGCTTGCTAATGGTTACTCTATTTTCAGACCCCATCTGAAAGTTCCTTCTAATGGCTCCCTGCATTCTAACAGGCATAGCACAAATAATACAAAACCAGAGACAGATATTGGGGTTCAAGCTGAAAGATCAGAGAAGCAAAGCAGCCAGCCACTAGAGAGCTCTTACCTCTAGGAAATCTTCAGACTGATATGAGAGCAAGGTGTTGTCTCATCTGCCTTATATTTCTCTCTAGGGCTGGCATCAAAGGCGTGCACCGCCACCACCCGGCCCCTATGGCTAACCAGTGTGGCTGCTGGAATTAAGGTGTGGACCTGTATGGCTGAGTAGTGTGGCTAGGCTTCACTCTGATCTTTGGACAAGCTTTATTACTAAAACACAATGAAATAATCACCGTAAACGGGTGAGAGGAGGACAGAGTGCTGAGCAATAGCAAGGGAAGTGAGGGGTTTATATTCAGGAGGGCTGTGGGAAGAAAGGAGAAACAACATTGTGAAGGAAACGGAAGTCTGGCAGAAACACCCCGGGAGTTAAATACAGAAGGAGCCGGCCACACGCACCCATAATCCAAGAGTCCATTCTTTGGTGGTGCCGTGGCTCTCCTTCATAATAAAGGGTGGGAAATCTAAAGAATGTAGCTATTTAGTTAAACTGGGTCGATGAAATTAGAGGCACCAGTTAATCCCCACACCACTGTCTTCTGTCTCCGTGGGAAAGTCTTACATTTCAGCTGACATCTTTAGAGCCAGTTCCATCGTGACCTCTCTGCAAGGTCATGCTGAGGCTGCTGCCCGGATGCTCCAGATTTCACTTCTCTTCAGCTCTGCAACCAAAACTACAAACATCTCTGCAACTGTCCGCTGTGTTATTTATTTGGACGTTAGGGTCATTACTGAACTCTGCACACTCAAACGCTCCTATTTTTATCCGACACCCCTGATGTTCCCACACTCAACTGTAAAACTGTAGAGTTTTCAATTTCAAGGCACCTTCTTATCCTGTGTACCCCAAATTGTTCTGGGGAAAATGTGAAATGGTTCTGGTGTGGGAGGCAAGGACATAGGCTAAAGCAGGAGACAGGCCCAAAACGCATTTGAGAGCCCTTCCCCGGGGAGAGAATGTCACATTTGAAAACCATCCTCGTCTCCTCAGAGGAAGAGGAAGCTATGCGCTCTGTAAACTTACAGTTAAAACCAGCGTTGCAAAGCCAGCAATTCCTTATCCTCCGGTTGCAGTTTTTACTAAGTCCGAGGCAGGAACGAATAGAATCTGAGATCATTCAAAATTTAAAGACTGAAAGCCGCAATCAAAATGTCACTGGATTGGCGGAATGAATTAATAATTCAGCTCATGAAAAGTTAACATTTAGAGAGGCCCAAACTTGAAGATTCCGGGAGGCGGTAACTGCCTGGCATGAGACAGTTCCACTATCCTATCAAAATACAATAGCCGGAGAGTCTGTTTGTGACCCTCATAGACACCTGACTTTCTTGGCGGGTGTATGTTCAGACATGAGGGACAGTAGCCACAGAGTATCTCAGCGTCTGTTACAGTAGGGGATACAGGAACACTGCTCAGTTCAATTCATCCATCTCTTCCTGCGCTCCTCCCAAGAAGGGGCTGCCACACAGGGAGGAGAGAGAAGTGGGGGCTTGGGATGTTAGATGATCCAACCATCCAGCTCTTGAGATGCAAGCAAGACCCATGAGTACGTAATACAGCTGTGACAATAAGAACGGGAATGGGGAGGTCCACTTGCCTAAGCTTGTGTTTGTAGGGAGAACGGTCTGGTAGAAAATTTAGATAACTGTGACAGTTAATTACCATAGCTTGATTGAATTAAGTTGTGCCTGGGAGATTAGTAATACCTCTGGTGTGTCCGTGATGATGTTGCCAGAGACAGTTTTACTGTGGAAGCTCTGACTTAATCAGGAGATTAATACCTGATGGATCATAATAATATGATGACATCATTGAGAAGTGCACAGTAGAAGACCCAGCTGAGCGGGAGCAAGTAGTTACCTGCGGATGTGTCCTTGGGGCTGGATCTCACGGGACCCATTCCACAATCCTGTTTCTGCTTCCTATTGGCCCAGATGATAACTGTTCTGCCACGCCTTCTCCCACACATCTGAAACTATGAGCCAAAGTGAGTCGTCCTTCCCCGAAGTTGCTTCTGCCAGGAATTTGCAGAAACAGTCGTCAAATGTAACTGATGCACTGACTTGCATCCTAATGAGACCTTCAAGGTCAGAAAACCTCAGCAGCAGGCAGGAATTTGGGGTTCAGGACCAGCATCCCCTGAAGATCTTCTCCCATATCACTGACTAGAAGGGAGGCATCCTATCTGCCTGCGTGTGCTTACCTCCATTAGCCACGCAGACTGGTCTGTTCCTCTCGGGATATTAGCCCCAGCTCTGCCTCCCAGGGGAAGCTGTCATGGCTGCCCCAGACAGACTTGGTGCCTGACTATCTGAGCAAGCCTGCTGTGATCGCTCCTCCGCAGAGTCAAGCCATGCTCAGGCAGCGGAGAACAAAGGCTTATGGTCTTCTGATCTTCTCCCTGGGCACAGAGCTGCCAAGCAAGGCATTCATCAGGGTTTGTTAAAACGAAGGCGGTGTGTAGTCTGCTTTGCTCAGCGCGAGAACATGGCTTCTACCCTAACAACAGAAGCCTTGCACTTGAACAGCTGGAGAGGCGGCTCACTGGCTAAGAGAGAATACTGGTCTTACAGAGGACTGGGGTTGGGTTCCCAGCAGCCCCATCAGGGGGCTCACAACTGCAACTCCAGTGTCAGAGGGGTCTGATACCCTCTTCTGGTCACTCCAGTCCTAAAGGACGTGATAACTTTTTCGACCCATCTGAAGGGTGAGGCCATGAGACAATGAAGTTCCTGAATGATGAGCCCCTCCAGTGCGGAAGAAGGGACTCGTCTATGGGTCAGCAGAGGTAGAGGAAGACATGGCTGCCCAAAAAAAATATGAAAAGAGAAGACAGCTCTGATTTTAACGAGTTTGTACACACAGCCGAAGCACACTGATTGGACCGGAAGCTTCGAGCCTGAGAGGAGGGAGGGGATCCTCCCCAACATGCTAGCCTTTCTCTGTGGGAGCCTCCTGAGAAGACTGTCACCATCAGGAGACCTTATGAGATGTCAAGTTAAGACAGGAAGAGTGCCAGAAACACCTGTATGTCTTTGTCCCACCACGGGCCAGACACAGAGTAACCGAGAAAGAGGCCTCTCCATTGTGGGGCCTGCCTTGATGACTCTCTGTAGAGAACGCGTTAGTGGGAGTGCCCCAGAGAGTCAAACTGCATGCTAGAGGCGATAAAATTCCCACAGCACCCAGAGGGTACCTAACCAAAACTGTTTTCACTAGGCTTCTATTACTGTGATAAGACCATAACCAAACACACAGTTACTGTCCCTCATACAGGGAAGTCAGGGCAGGGACTCAAGGCAGAAGCTGAGGCAGAGGCCATGGAAGAGCTCTGCCTACTAACTTGCTCCTCATGTTTTGCTCATCCTGCTTCTTATGGCATCCAGGACCACGTACCTGCCTAGAGGTGGCACCGTCCACAGCGGGCTGAACCATAAAATGACACGAAGGCACCTCTAAAACCTGCGAGTGAAAAAAAGAAAACAGACCAAACACAAGCATGTCTGCTGTCTGCAGCAATACACTGAAATTCTACAATCTGAATGGATGTATGAAAAAGAGAAGTTAGCTGTCAAAGAAAAGGAAATTGATCTATAACAATACAGTTCAGATCAGTGGTGCCTGTGAGCAGCGGAGGTAAATGGAATTAACTGAGAAACGGTGGAAGGGAACTGACTGAAAAGTAAGAATCTTTACTTTGATAGAGGTTTGAACCGTGTGGATATAGGCAGATATAAAAACAAACACATCCTTAAGGATTTGAGCATTTTATTGATTTTAAATTTTTCCTCAAAGAAAATAAATAAGTGGCTCCCAATAATTAAATGCAGCCAGGTACGAAGTTGTCCCAGGATTCAGGAGAGGGAGGCAGGGTCCTGGTCGCTACAGGTCCCTCTCTGAGTTCTCTGACCCATTCTTATGTCCTTCTTGCCTGCCAATTTCAATTCTCTACTGCTATTTTGTTGCTGTTGTTTTGGTTTTGTTGTTGCTGCTCTGAGATATGATGTCCTGTAGCCCAGGCTGGCCTTGGTCTCATGAGCCTCCTGCTTCTGTCTCCCAGTGCTGGGTCACAGGTGATGGATAACTTCATGCTTGGCTTCTCCATCCCTCTTGGAGAAGATGATCTAAGAGTCCCAGTGATGCTGGACCGGGGATAAAGCAGACTAGCCCATATTTCCCATGCCCCTTACCTTTTTCTTGTTGGCAAGGCTAGCCACATGGAGACCCCGAGTAGGAGAGGAGTTTGTGGCTACTTCAGGCAAAGGAGTTTTTAGAGTTTGCCTGATGGAGACGGGAAAGGACAGAAAGGACTACAACCTTCTAAAGAATTCAGTAGCAGTTGGCAAGTCTTCAAGTTCTAATGCCTGGGATGATAAATTATTCAAATGAAATAATCTTGGCCCCCACTCACTGTGGCACAAGGAGAATCGATTCTACCATTCTAACCCGCAGAGGCCTTCTGTGTGAGATGCTAATGTGGGGTAGAGACGTTTAGGCACCGAGGGTTCCTTTGATTCTTTCTTTATCTTTTTCTCCCTTTCACGGCTTCCTTCTGGGATGGGTGGCCTGCTTTTCCAGGCAGGTCCGACAGCACCATGAAGACCCCATTATCCACACATGCTGTCTGAGTTGCTTGGGGCATTACGGCAAAAGACTGATTCAGAAGTCCTGTCCATACGCAAGAGCATCCTGGGACCCTTAGGCTGGCGTTGTTCAGAGCTTGGGTGTGCATAAGAATCGCCCAGGACATTGTTAAATGCAGGATCTGACTCCACTAGAGCTGATAACCTGGGTTCTCCGCCTCTCTGACTAGTTCCCAGGTGATGGCAAGGGTCTTCTTTGGGTCACTGTTCAGGTGCCAGGAGACAGCTGTGAAAACCAGCCTCTGGCCCCCCAATAAAAATGAAAACAAGACTGGTGCATCCCTGTGATCCCAGCACTCAGGACGTAGAAGCAATAGTCTGAAGCCAGTTGGAGAGCCATGCAAAACCCATCTGAAAGCAAACAGCGGGCTCCCCCAAGAAGGCAAGGCTCTCACCTCTTCAACGTCCCTCAGCCGCTTCCTAGCAAAGCCCACACGGCTGGGCACACACTGGTTCTTCCTATTTCCTCACCCCTGCCATGGTTTTCTTCCTTGTCATCCTCTGTAGCCCAGCCACACTGAGACATCTGCTGCTTCCCAGTGACAATGCCACTCGGACACCTTTTGTCCCGTGGTTTCTTCTACCTGGAATGTTCTTGGCTCAAGCCTTCCAGATTCGAGCTCTAGCCTCCTCTCCTATGATACCTATTTCTTCCCACCATCATTTTCCTTCCTCAGACTTTTGTTTGGAGATAGAGTCGATGGAGATCATGTTTGCTGTGTTCTCGGGATCCTCCTGAGAGCTGGGGTTACAGGTGAGAGCTGCTATACCCTGGCCTTTCTCTTGAACTTTAAAGTCATTGTACCTGGCTCCTTAAAGACATTGTCACTGTCTTAGACTGTAACTGCATTAGGGTTCTTTAGAGGAACAGAATAGAACGTAACTCTCCTCTTTCTCTCTCTCTCTATATGTATATGTATGTATGTGTATATATGTATATGTATGTGTATATATGTATGTGTATATATGTATATGTATATATGTATGTGTATATATGTATACGTATGTATGTGTGTATATGTATACGTATGCATGTGCATATATGTATATGTATGTGTATATATGTGTATGTATGTATGTATGTGTATATATGTATATGCATATGTATATGGGGTTTATTAGAGTGACTTACAGGCTGTGGTCCCACTAGTCCAGCAATGGCTGTGTCCTGACAGAAAGGCCAAAAGTCTGGTAGTTGTTCAGTCCATGAGGCTGGGTGTCTTATCTGGTCATTCGTCTACATGGGAATCCTAAAGAAGTAGGCTCCCATACCAGCGAATGAACGCCTCAGCAGTAAGATAGGTGAGCTTGCCAGCAAGAGTGAGAGCAAGCAGGCAAACAGCGAAAGCTTCCTTCTTCGTGTCCTTTTATGCGGGCTGCCATCAGAAGGTGTAGCTCAGATTTAGGGTGGGTCTTCTAAACTTAGATGATGTAATGAAAAAGTCCCTTAGAGATGGGCATCTGCTTAGGTTTTAGTTTAGTCAAACCGGTCACCAATCTTAGCCACCACAGTAACTTAGGGTCAATGGTTTCATTTTGCTTGCCTGTTTTTCTGTCTCTACTCCCCTAGGGCAGGCTTTGGCTTGGCTCCTGGCACACAGATACCTGTAGACACCTGTCACAATGGTTTGTTGGTTGCTTCTGAGAATCTGTAGGGAATCTGTTCCATAGCCTTTCTGTAGATTCCAGAATCCATGAAGGACCAAGTCCTTTCTATTAAACACTGTTGTATTTGCACATGGCCTACATGCATACTTAGATGCGTTAACCCAGGTCTGAATCATTTGTAATACTTATTACAATGTAAATGCTATGGGGACAGTTGGGGAGAAATTAACAAGGAGAAAATCTGCAACATCCAGGACAGATGCATTTTTCCTGAATATTTATGGTCTGTAATTGGGTAAATGTTGGAGTGCTGAGCCCACGGACACAGAGAAACAAGTATGCATAGCAGTGGTGTGTGTCTGTGCTGTGTATGTCTGTGTCTGTGTGTGCATGCTAGCTAATTTTGAGTGTGTAATTAAAATCAGTAAGTTACGGGCCGGAGTGATGGCTCAGTGGTTAAGAGCACTGGCTGCTTTTCCAGAGGACCTGGGCTCAATTCCCAGCACCCACATGGCAGCTCACAGATGTCTGTAACTCCTGTTCCAGGGGATCTGATGCCTTCATACAGACATACCCGCAGGCAAAACGTCAATGTACATAAAATAAAAATTAAAACTCATAGCTGCTGAGTTGTGTGGTCCATGTAGTCTGTAATACTCAGTGTTGAGCCTAGGGCCTTCATGTGTGCCCAGCACATGCCGCCCCTGAACAACCTTCTTTTTATTCTCATTTTGAGACAAGATCTTCCTGAGATGTCCAGCCTGGCCTTGAACTCACTGTGTAGCTCAGCCTACAATCCTGTTTGTGATTTGCTGGCCTCAGTCTCCCAGGTTACTGGGATTGCAGGTTTGTGTCAACAAGCCCAGCAAAATGCATAGAGCCTTGATGGTTTGTTTGAAACCAGGTTTCTCTCTGCAGCCCTGACTGTCCTGGAACTGTGTAGCCCAGGCCAGCCTTAAACTCAGAGATGAGCCTGCCCCTGCCTCCCAAGTGCTAGGATTCAAGGTGTGGGTCACCAAGCCTAGCTGATAGATTTTCATGCACTATTAATTTCACACCCAGGCCACCACTACCCAATCATGATAAAAACCACTGCCAACACTTTAGCACACTCCACTGTCTTCTGCCAACCAGCTCACCTCCTTAGTAGAAAACAACCCTTCTGACTTCTACCACTAAACGGCTGGTTTTGTCTCTTTTGAAGCTTTCCGTATGGGAAGTCATACAGAATGCACTCTCCTGTTGACACTGGCACTCAACATAGTTTCTGTGCTATCGGGGACTACAGAATTCTCTGATGGGCAGTCAGACAGGCTGGGAGCTTCCCCAATGTCTGAGTTACTTTTCTGTGGCTGTGAAAGACACAGGCCAAGGCAACTGAAAGAGAGAAGAGCTAAGGGTCCATGACCCCCATAGCAGGGAGCATGGTAGCAGGCAGGCGAGCATGGCCCTGCAGCAGTAGCTGAGAGCTTCCATCAGAATCTACAGGTAGGAGGCTAAGAAACGGCCTGGGCTTTGTGGATGCTCAAAGCCAACCCCCTGTGGCACACCTCCTCCAACAAGTTCACATCTCCTAATCCTTGCCAAACAGTTCTACCAACTGGGGTCCAAGTGGTCAAGCAGTGAGTCTGTACGGGACATTCTCATTCAGACCACCACACCTTAGTTCAAGGGCAGCTTGGGCTGTGCTGTGGATTGAATGAGAATGGCCCTCATAGGCTCCTGGATTTAACTGTTTGATTCCCAGTTGGTGGATTAAGGGAGGATTAGGAAGTGTAGCCTTGTTGGAGTATGTGTGGCCTTGTGGGAGAGAGGGGTCTTTGTTTGAAGGGTGTGGTCTTGTAGGAGGGGGTGTGGCCTTGTGGGAGGAGGTGTGGCCTTGTTGGAAGGGGTGTGGCTTTGTGGGAGGGAATGTGGCCTGTGGGAGGAGGTTTGGCCTTGTTAGAAGGTGTGTGCCCTTGCAGGAAAGGATGTGGCCTTGTGGAAGGGGATGTGGCCTTGGTGGAAGGGACTCATTAGAGGTAAGAACAGAAGGAGGCCCAGACCAGGGAAATACTAAATTACTCAGAAAATGTAATTTATTTAATGTAACTGAGCCTCCCAATACCAGGTGTGTGAGCAGGTTTGTGCCCAGGCACCAGCACCTGTAATGAATTCTTACCTTCTTCAGGGAAGAAATAGGAAGCCAGTCAGTGCCAGGTCGCACACGCAGGTCTCAGACCCCACCACTCTCTTCCTTTTATTTGGAGGCAGGCTGGCCTCAGAGCTGTGAACTTTGCACACTGCCCTCCTGCTCAGCTCACTTCGCCTCTTTGAAATGTCATTTTCCAAGTGCTCCTTCAAAACTGCCCAGGAAATGGTCTCCCTATTATTGCTTCTCAAAGCTATAGCCCAGAGAGGGTGATGGATACCCTGCGGTTGAATCATAGCTGATGGAACTCAGGTTTATGCACCTGGCTCTGCTGTTTTGTGCTCTGATGCCCAGCCTTTGCGGCTCGCTCTTAAAGGTGATCTCACACTTCTTATCATAGAGCTTAGAGCGCTGACCACAAAGCACTTAGGAGAGGAGCCAGGCAGGAGGTGTTCCCCTCCCCCACCCCAGACAAGGCCTCTGTCTGGCCTCGCTGCCCTCCTTGCCTGCATTGGCCTTAGATGGGCTTATTATTTGCAAAATTGACAGGGCCTATTTCGTTGGTTTGCTAGGACTGCCAGAACCAAGAATCAAAGACTTGGCGGAGTTTTCAGTTCTGCAAGCTAGAAGTCAAGATTAAGGTTCCTTCTGTTGCTGATGGCCACTTCCTTCCTGTGCCCTCATGCCACCGTTCCCCTGTGACCGTCATACTGAACTCTGGTCTATATCAACAATACACTTGTAGTCTCATTCTGAAGTACTAGAGGTTAAACCTCACTCAACGCATGGCTCATGGGAACTCGGTGCAACCAGCACCACCTCCCAGGACAGCTACATGACCTCAGATTCCTATAGTTGGTCCTCTGAGTTCATTAAGGAGTAAAGAGCTAATATCAGGGAAGACATAGGGAGTCATTACCTCCTATTAACACTGTGGCCACTTTGCCTTATGAATTACACAGAGCAGAGCCAAGACTGCTGGGATGGCTCCAGGGCAAATTAAGGAATAAATGATGGTTTAGGATCAACCCAAGCGTAGGACTAAAAGAGGCCAGTGCAGTGGCCGGAGCCTTCCTGAGTAGAGTGTCAGGGGACAAACGGTGCTGAAAGCGCAAAAGCGAGAGTCACACGAGAATTTAGCCAGACCCTTGTTTAGAAGAGGTTGGTTAAGAATACGAGAGTCTTGGACTAAGGAGGACCTGGCTTGCTGCCTGCTTTTGTATGGGGTCTGAGTAGGTCCCCCAAAGGTTCACACTGTGCAGATACTGACTTGGTGAAACTTTAAGGATGCAGTGGAGGATGCTTGGGTCACAGGGACACTGAGCTGGGAGGGAATGAATATAATAACTCTTGCAGGAACCCAGTTAGCTGTTGAAAGCGAGTTGCTCTGAACAAACCTGGCGCCTCCCCCAAACCTCTTGTTTCCCGTCCTGTTGTATGATCTCTTCCTCCTTCCGGTGATGCTGCTACGATGCCATGATGATGTAGCCAGAAAGCTCACACCAGAAACGAACAGATTTTAGTCCTATGTCCTCAGACTTCTAACTCAGGGAGTTAACTAGAACAGTACTCATCGGCTTTGTGACCCAGGATACTGGCTTAAACTGTTGGCATCTTTGATTCTGTTGCTGCAAATGGGTGATTTAATGCCTATCCTCCAGGGATAGAGCAGAGAAGCCAGACTCCAGTGTACAGAGGAAGTAGTTAACATGACATCACTGCCCAGTACTCAACAAATGGTACCCTAAAGATGTTCAAATACTCCATCAGGAGGATGCTGGAGAGGGAGGGTGGTGTCCCGACTGAAACCTCAGCGAATGAGATGAATGAATGTATTCATCTCTGGTTTTGGCCTTCCTACTAGCTCTTTAAGTGGACAGTATGTGTATCATTGAACCAGGAAAAAAATTTTAATCTCTCAGTGAGGAAAATGCCATGGCTCATTTTTGTTTGGTTTGGCTAACTGCTGAAAGGATAGAGTATGGGAAATCTCTTCTAATTTACCTGAGCTGGGAAACTTAAGAAAATGGCAGAGGAGGGTTAACCATCCACTAGGTGTGTGACCAAACACTCTTCTTCCCTGGGATGTCGAGCACAGCACTTACCTGGTGTACATACTTTCGGTAAGTCAAGCAAAAGGGCAATTCAAATCAGTGACACACTTGTCAGAGTCTCGAAATGAGGGGTCACCTCGAAAAGAGAGATGGACTCTAGGCTCATACATGAAAAATCTAAATTTCTAAAAAACACTCCAGAAATTACATTTGAAAGTTACTCTCTCACATGGCTATCATAGTCAAGGCCAGACTAGGAAGCAGATTCCAGAACGCGAGCTCCCCAGGGCCTAATCTTGCCCTCCAGCACCTAAGGTGGAAGCAGGTAACACACACAGTCAGGACATGGCAGGCACATCGATAACCTGAGCCCCAGAATCCACCATTCACAAGCAAGCTTCAAAAGCCAATGACGCACAAACGATAGACTGTAGAGTTCCAAAATCCAGACCCCTGGGCAAGCTAAGGGAGCTAGGGCAGCACTGATTCGGTCCAGCATGAAAACTAGCTGTAAGGCTGCTGGTGGCTCCAAGTGGGTCCACATACATGCCCCCAAATAGAACGGTTTGTATTGGAAGAGTGAATGCATGAGGTCATATGTCCATTACTCATCCTGTGCGCTTCGTACCTGGAAGTGAGCAGGACAGAGCCCTGGAGGGCACCCACTTTGCAAACACCTTGCCATCTAAACAGGATTGGTGTAGGAGGGTTCTTCTGTATTTGGGTTGCTTTCATTGGTTGAATAAAGAAAACTGTCTTGGCTTTTGATAGGGCAGGACTTAGATAGACGGGGAAAAGAGAACTGTATGCTGGGAAGAAGACGGAGTCAGGGAGAGCCACCATGAAGCCTCCAGGGTCAGATACGCTGTATCTTCCTGGTAAGCCCACTACCTCGTGGTGACTTACAGATTATTAAAAATGGGTTGAAATAAGACGTGAGAATTAGCCAGAAGAGGCTAGTGATAATGGGCCAGGCAGTAATTTAATTAATACAATTTTCTTGTTGTTATTTCAGGCATAAGCTGGTGGCCAAGAGCCAGGCGGGAAGGAACAAAAGGACCGCACTCCTCTCAGGTGCTGGGAACACAGCTGCCCGCACCTATTCACTACACAGGATGATGCTGATAAAACTCATATTTTGCATATTCATGGCCCCCTTAAGTGCAGGCCAGTCTTTGAATATAATGCTCAACTTGGGAGGAAACAAACACATCCAGTCATGCTGATTGGCTCACTAAATGGTGTCATTCAAGTAATTTGAGGGTGATTAAAGGGACTATAAAGGGCAATTCAACTGTGTGCACAACTTAACATATGGCCTGAACCTGCAAGCTAAACCCCCAAAGAATCTACTGGGCACTTAGTTCCTGTGCATCCCACAGGGAGAGTCAGATCCTAAGGGATAAAGCAGGTTAAGGTTAAAGGCAGACAGCAATTAATTCTACCTTGGACTGCATATGTGCTGAAGGGTCTGAGGAAGCAAAACCTGTCGGAGTCAAAACAGAAGCGAGAGGGTAATGCAGGACTTGAGCACCAAGGGCAGGGGCCGAGGGTCCCAGGAAATTACCTATTTCAGTGGGAATCTGGGAAATGAGACATCTGTGAGCAGATCCTACTCAGGGCAGCCAGAGGGGCAGCACCAAAGACATTTGTCGGGAAGTTGTCTCCAGGCCTGAAGTCTGTCTGGGTAATGACTTAGCCAGAGTAATAATCAGGCCATGGCCTGGGCACAGCCAGCCAGGAGCCTTCGGTTTAACCTGAGACAAGGGTGAGAGTAAGGTATGGCCAGGGAGGTTGAATCCCGCAAGATGGGGGCCATCATTCCTCAACTCACTCAGACTGAGGTTGGTGCTCAGACCAAAGAAGCTTAGATTATAGATTGCTTTATATATGCTGGGCAACATCAGACTGGGAGCCGCTGGCCTCCTGGTACAGCTTCATGACCTTTCCTGCATTAGTTACTTTTGTGTCACAATGACAAAATTCCTGACGGAAACAACACAAGACCACCTCCATGTCTAGCCACTCAGAGGCCTCTAGGGGAGGGTCTACACCTGGAGAAGGAAGGATGGCGGGTGTGGAGGTTTGAATGAGAATGTCTCCATAGGCTCATGTTTGAATGGAACTCTTTGATAAGAGGTGTAGTCTTGTTGGAGAAAATATGGTATCATTCTCATGCCTGGCCCAGTCTCTCTCTCTCTCTCCCCCCCCCCTCTCCTTACAGATGGGAATGCAGCTCTCAGCTACTTCTCTAGCACCATGCCACCATGCCTGCCGCCATGCCTGCTACCATGCTCCCAACCATGACAATGGACTACACCTCTGAAACTATAAGCAAGCCCCCAATTAAATATTTACCTATATAAGAGTTGCCTTAGTCATGATACATCCTTACAGCAATGGAACACTGACTAAGACAGCAGGACATGGCAAGTCCCAGAAGCCTTGGGTGAGATGTCCCCTGGAGTTCATATGCTGGAAATTTAGTCCCAAAGTTACATGTCCATTAAGATTAGATGAGTTCATGTGTTCGTGACCCCAAGAGGATGGACAGCAGCACTGTACACAAATCAAGCTAGTGTGCTATGCTTGCTCTGTCTCTTGGTGTGATATCCTTCGCCTTGTCATGATGCAGCGAGAAAGCTCTCACCAGGTGCCGGCTCACTGCTCTTGGACATCCCAGCCTCCCACATTATGAACTTAGCACACCTTTATGGTGAAAGCATTCTTGCAAACATTTTCATAGCAACAGAAAGCAGGCTGAGACAGGTCACATGACAAGGCAGATGATGATGATGAGGAGGAGGAGGAGGAGTCATACACAGGATCAATACAGCAGCATAGAGCATCTTTGCTCTGGCTTACGATGACACTCGGCACCAGGGTCTGCACAAAGGAGCATCATAGCCAGGAGGAGGGCACAGGCCAGTCTGCAGGATCTCAGCTACAGTGACAAGACTCCTCCCTCCTCCCTGGGCTACTAGGGCTGTGTTTTAATTCCTAATTCTACTGGGACTCAAGACTATGACAGAACTTAGTGAGGACTGAAGCTGCCACATCCCTGGGGCTGAAGGTGACAGGAAACCCCTGTTCCAGAAGCAGCAGGGAAGACAGAGGACACTGAAAGCTCCCTGGACCTTGCTCCTGAGCCCTGACCTTACCAGAGATGTGTGAGTTGCTTTGTGGAAGCAGGACGTGTAGCCCTGGCTGGCCTGGAACTCACTATGTAGATGAGGTTCTTCTCAAACTTGTGGTACACCTGCCTCACTTCTGGATGCTAAGACTGTACATGTGTACCAATGCATCTGACTGAATAGATGCTTTTCTGTTAGCCCCAGTTCCAACAAGCCTTGATCTCCTGCACCTCCGGGCTGTTTTTCCATGGAGGCTGCCTGATAGCAAACTGTCAGCCTCAACCCCTTTCCTGAGTTCATTCCTTCTTCAGCTTCTGGGTCTCTGCCCAGTAAAAAGCTAGTCTCGGAGGGCTCTTAGCCTGACTCTTCCCTGTCTATATTCTTGTCTCGGTACCTTTCTCGTAAGCCATCCAGGAAGGGGCTCAGTCTGCATCCTGTCTGGAGATCGATTGTGTTAATGGTCTCTGGCCCATTAGAGGCAGGAGGCAAGTCAGCGATGAATCACTTATCAGCTTGGCCAGGCTGGGTGTGGTGGAAATATAAACCTCGTCATAGTCCCACACCAGAGCCCTTGTCCTGTCCTTCCTCTTCCTAAGGGCATATCCCCCCGCATAGAGTCACCCCATGAAGCTGTAGTATAGCTGTCCCCACGGAATGCCAGATGAGGCATTCTGACAGATTAGGGTCCTGCCCCAGAGAATGCTGGTTAATCTGATTTATTTACCCAGAACACTTTATGCCAGACCACTCTGAGGATCAAGACTTGAAGGAGGCCCATGGGTGTTTCCATACCTTGTGCTGTGGTACCTGCAACTGTCTTCTCAGGGTGATTCAAAGATTCTCTGGCTCTTGGGAGCCTCAGAAAAGCTGTCTTATTCTGGAAAATGAGCTCCATGAGCCACGGGGATCACCTTTATTCTTGCCTATGATTCCCACTGGATGAAAGCATGTCCCAGGACCTGGGTCATTTCCATAGTGAGCTCTGGTTCCTGAGCACAGCTTCACTGAGGGTCACATCATAGTACCCAGGTAGCAAGATCCTATTTATTACGTCATTTCTAGGGATGTAGTCAGTGGTTGAACACTTGTCTAGCTGGTGTAAGATCCTGGATTTGAACCCCAGCACTGGAAAATAAAGTCACCAAACAAGCACATAGGTAAAAATACATTGCTGTGTTAGCCAGTGCCCACATTTTAGCAGCAGGAGTTTATGCGAACTTCCATTTCTAATGGCATCAGAAACCAGTGTCTCAGCTGTGGACAGTGGCTGGAATCTCCGTACCCTGGGAGCTGCAACTTTGGGAATGAGGGTAGAATAAAGGAGGGAGGACAATATTCCAGGAATGTCTTACAGTCACAGGTGGCTAAGCCCTGGCTTGGATGTGCTACCAGGCCAGAACCATGGTCCATCTTTCAGGTGTTATCATGGGCTTTGATGGCTTGATTATAGCTCCAAGACTACAACCCAACATGAGACTATGTTGAATTAAGCCATGGCCACCACAAAGGGATTGCTCTCCTTCCCCTAAACCAAAACAGCTATACATCTGCCTAAGGTGATTTCTACTCACCCATTGGTTGCTAAAAGGGAACCAACCCTTTTCTTGTTTGGACTGTCTTGTCTCTAACGGCCTTTTAACCTCTAGAAACTCAACTCAGTGTATCATTTAACTTTGTTGTAAATACTGCATTTCTGCCCAAAATAATCTGGATTTTCGAACAATAGAGTAATGACAGTCACTACTAACCCACCACTTTCTGTACTAACTAAATGGAATACACACACACCGGTGCTTGAGCACACTTGTGTTTGCCCTGCATGTCTGTCTGTGCATCACTTGTGTGCTTAGTGCCCAAAGAGGCCAGAAGAGGGTGTCGGATCTCTTGGAACTGGGGTAACAGCCAGTTGTGAGCCACCCTCCATGTGGGTGTGGGGAATTGAATCCTCTGGAAGAGCAGAGGATGTTCTTAATCACTGAGCTATCTCTCCAAGACCTCGGCTGTAATTTTGATGTGGTAGCTGGATGACTGGATTTCTGTAAGGAGTGTTGTCAAGTATGAGGTGTCTAAATTCATCCAATCATTTAACTGGGGCCTTGCTTACAGTTTCAGAGGCTCAGTCCAGTATAATTAACACACAAAGCGTGGTGGCAAACAGCAGGCATTGTTCTCAAATCCACCTCTAGAGTCGCTCTGCTTCCAACAGGGTCCACTTCCACTCCAACAAGGTCAAAGCTCCTGATCCTTCTCAAGGTGCAAACCCTCCTGTTTCGCCCCAGTGTATCACTGCAGGGAGGCTCTTACGGCATCCCAGCGTGCTTTGTCTGCTTCTGGTCTGTGCACTGCAGATATGAGTTCTTAGCAACTGCTCCGGTGGCATCCTGTCTGCCTCCCAGCTGCTAAGCTCCCTGCTCCCACCATAATGGTGCTGGGTTTCTAATCCCTCTTGAAACTGTAACTCCCTCCCCACCCCCAATCATTTTTTCTATAAGTTGCCTTGGTCATAGTGTTTTGTTTTGTTTGTTTATTTTTAATTTTTTTTTGTTTTTTTGAGACAGGGTTTCTCTGTGTAGCCTTAGCTGTCCAAGAACTCACTGTGTAGACCAGGTTGGCCTTGAACGCACAGAAACCTGCTGGCCTCTGCCTCCAGAGTGCTGGAATTAAAGGCATGTGTTTTATCATAGCTCTAGAAAAGTAACTGAGGCACCTGGTGTGGTGACACACTTATAATTCAACCCTTGGGAGGTAAACACGGGAGGATTGTTCAACATCGTCCTTGGATACATAGCAAATTCTGGGCACCTGCATCTGTGAGAGACCTTCTAAAAAACAAACACAATTTTCAAAATGTTTCATACCTTTTTTGTTAGATTCATTCCTATGTGTTTTACTCATTTATTATTTATTTATTTATTTATTTATTGTTAAAAGCAAAATTTACATTTACTTCCCTTGTTCCCGGCCCTCCCACTCCCCCACTACCCCACTGTCCTCCCCCTGCTTCCTTAAAATGGTGCAGGATACCCTGTCCTATGGGGAGCCCAAGGCCCTTCCCCCTCCATCTCAGTCTAAGAAGATGTGCATTCATATAGAATAGGTTCCCAAATAGTCAATACATGCAGAAGAGATAGGTCCCAGTGCCGTCATTGTTGGCCTCTCAGTCAGTCCCCGCTGGCAGTCACATTCATAGAGTCCAGTTAGGTCATTTGCTCATTCAGTCTTGGTCCAGCTGGAGTTGATGAGCTCCCAATAGATCGAGCACACTGTCTCTGTTGGTGGTCCAGTCCCTCATGGTCCTGACTTCCTTTCTCATTTTCTCCCTCCTTCTGCTCTTCCACTGGACCTTGGTAGCTCGATCCCTTGTTCTGATGTGAATGTGGGTCTCTGGCTCTATCTCCATTCATCATGCAAAATTTCTATGGTGACGATTAGGATATTCAACAAAGTAACTATGGGACAAGTTCAGTTCAGGCACCCACTCCTCTGCTGCCCAAGTACCTAGCTGGGACCTCCCTATGAATGCCTGGGATCCTCTCAAGAGACAAGTCCCTTGCAAATCTTAAAAAGACTCCCGTTAATGTAGATATCTTATTCCCTTCCCCAATAACCATCCTTCCTGCATCTCCACCCTCCCCCATTTATTTTTAAAAATATTTTTTTATATATTTAGGTTTTTTGCCTGCTTATATGTATGGAAGTGTACCATCTGTGTGCCTGGTGTCTGAATTGGCCAGGGGAAGCATCAGATACCCTGAGCTGGAGTTATAGACAGTTGTGAGCTGCCAGGTGGTGGTGAAGGAAACCCACATCTTCTGTGAGAGCCGTTGAGTGCTCCTCTTTCCTGACCATACCTCCTCCCTTTATTCCCAATGCTGTCACAGTGGGAACATTCTGCTCCTTTTTTGGAATAAGAAGCCCTTCCTTGCACAGAGTTCTGCCTTACACAGGTATTTCAGTCACCGGAAGATTCCAGGCTTCATGGGTTAATTCCCAGCTGTCTCACAACTGACCACCCAGACAACGTCAAGTCATAAAGGACAGCTCTCTCCACTCTGTTCCAGCAGGGCTGAACGAGTTAAATCTGTCCCCTCACAGTGAATGTCTCTCCCGCTCTGCTCCACCAGGGCTAAACGAAGTAAGTTTATCCTTTCCAAGGGCTTATTGTTTTAGAAAATTCTTCCTTTTTAATTCTGCTTTTTAGCTCAAATGCAGTTAACAGGAAAACAAAATGTGGCTCACCATGCTCTCCTCAAATCTATGTTAAATAACCTTATTTAAAGAAAAATAAGGCAGGAATGGTTCCCCAGCCACTTTCCTTGGTAATAATTCTCTTCCGTGGGCTGTTTCTGCAAGCCCTTTCAGTGATGGTTTTCAGCTCATCACATGTGAATTTCAAGCTGTTTCTTTCTTGGGAATAACTAGAAAAAGCACGAAACACAGCTCAGAAATAGAAAAAAAAAAGATGCTAGAAAGGAAGAGCAGTGGGGCTGGAAGGAGGCGGTGCTTGTGGTCCAAGTGCCTGGGGGGGATGGAGGTGATGCTTGTGGTCCAAGTGCCTGGGCTGGATGGAGGTGATGCTTGTGGTCCAAGTGCCTGGGGTGGGGGGATGGAGTGATGCTTGTGGTCCAAGTGCCTGGGGGAGGGATGGAGGTGATGCTTGTGG
>JAQHUG010000679.1:303951-317116 GCA_028555095.1 Dicrostonyx torquatus
GAATCTCTATGACGTTATTATCATGGCTGTGACAGTCATGAGCCATGTCCAGTGAGCACAGAATGTGTCTGAAGTTATTATCATGGCTGTGAGAACCCCGTCTCCCTCCTAAGTGAATCTGGAGAAGGAATCACATCCCTCCCCTCACCCAGGACAAACAGCTCCTTGTCCACGGCCAAGAGCAGGTGAATGGATGAGAGAATGAATGAATGAATGAGAAAATGAGTGAATGAGTAGACGTCAAATCACTTACTGTCCAGAGGGCCCTCCAAGAGAGGAGAGTACAGCTTGGGTACACAGCTGTGGTACCAACCATGGGTGCTCAAAGCAGAGCATCCTTCCCATTCAGACCTGGGGACATCAAGGTGTGGACACCTCCAAAGCTGCCTCTTGGCCACCTGCCAGAAAGGATGTCTCTTTGCGTCTATCTTTGTTTTGGTGACATTCATTTTTTTCCTAAAATATTTACACTTTTTGGAACATCTGAAATGTGGTCTTGCCAGCAGGTTTGCCCAGACCCTCTACTTTTGGGGAAGTACTAAAATAACAAGTTATTCATACGATAGCCACAAAGTCAGCCAACCCGATGCCGATAAAACAGTGTATTCTCAAGCAGGCAATGCGTGGATGATTTGGTCTCACATGGGCAATTAGCAACATCCTGAGACAGTTTGGCTCTTGCGAGCCTGGCAGGTGAGCCATAGTGCTTCAAGTATGGAGGGGAGAAGGTCAGAGGGTTTCCAAACAGCCTGCAGTGCTGCCAGCCTCACAGAGCAGAGATTATCTGGCTGAAAATGGCACCAACGTGGCAGCGGGAGAGCAACCTCGAGGCCACCATGAGCGACACTGAGAACCAAGGCAAGCCACACCAACCCAAGTCACCAGAGCAGAGAAAAAACCAAGTCTTTCTTCTCAGTCCCACGGTCAGAAACGTGGTCTTACCTGGGTGTTTAGATCAGATGAAGCTCCAGCGTGCACACAGCCAACCTGGGGCTTGCTAGACTGCAAATCCTGCAGGAGCGAGGGCGTAACCTCTTGACCTTTCTACCAAGCGTTCGGGTAGGCCGGACAGGAGGGCTAGCTTATGGACACGCTTTGAGCAGCAAAGGTTAGAAAGGATGTGTTGCTTTATTATGAAGTAAGGAAGCCAACTACACACATGCCTCAAGTGGCCTCGTTACCATCTCGCGGGCCTCTTGACCTGAGGGAAATAGCCTTTGAAATCCTGTGAACATCGTAATTCACAGGCCCCAGTACCAGACCGGAATGCTGATGCTCCCTGTCAGAGACATGGGTGAGAAGGGTGCTACTGAGAGGGTAGACGGACAAGGAAGGATGAGGAAGAGCAGGTGACAGGCCTGCCTGGGAAGTCTCAGTCCTATGCATTGAGTGGGAATGAGCATCTAGAAACAAGCAGGATGGGGCTGAGGGACAATGGCACAGCTTCCTCAGGAGACAAGAGTGGGTCTTCTCTGGGCGGCTACCCTGTAATGGGGGACAATGTTCAGACCCAGTTGTGGGTCTGATTGTTCAGAGCTTACTGAGGTCCGTAGGAGTCCACAGAGTCTGCCTGAAAAGGCTGGGATGGGGTGGGAGGCAGCAGACCACAGCCCTGATGGAGACCAGACCTTAGTTTCACTTCACTAGAAAGGGCAGAGCTGAGCAAGCAGGGTCGCATGAAAACCACAACTTATGAGTGACTATCAGCAAGCACCCCCCAAAGCCCTCTGCTCGCTCAGTAGACTCCCCCCAGACTTCTGGAGGCTAAAGATGGCTTTCCCTACCCCACTGCTGGAAGGTCCCTAACCACTAGGACCTCCTACCAATTCGCCCCCATACTAATCTCTCCTCCACCAATCAGATTAATCCTTCCTCTCTAGAACTCCCCTAACTTGGCTTTAAAAGGGGCTTGTGACCTTCTTTGGGGGTTGCCAAGTGCCACCCCAACATTGGAAATTAATAAAACATTCCTGTTATTGCGGACATGGCTGTTGGTCGACTTTGGGGGCTTCTCCCCCATACTAACCCTACCTATTGACACGGAGCCAGCTAGAGACCACAGCATGAAGACCTCTTGGCCTTCACACCCTCTCCCTGTAATTTCCCTGAACCCAGAAGTAACTTCTGGAAAACGACTTCAATCCCGTATTGAGGGTAAAATGATCAGAAATCCAGTTTCACGTGCTTGTGGTTTTTTTTTTTGGGGGGGGGTTGAGACAGGGTTTCTCTGCCTGTCCTGGAACTAGCTCTTATAGACCAGGCTGGCCTTGAACTCACAGAGATCCACCTGCTTCTGCCACCCGAGTGTTTGGATTAAAGGCATGAGCTGCCACCACCTGGCCTTGCACTATTGTTTGTTTTCACGAGACTATAACCCAAGAAATCTAGAGTTTACAGTGGTCTAGGCTGACCTTGAACTCTTACAATCCCTCTGCCTCTGTCTTGGTGCTAAGGTTATGGGTGTGAGCCTTCACATCCAGTTTTACTTGCCATTCTGGAATGGGACAGCAATCCAGACTCTAAATGGCTCAGATGGTTTCCACATCACCATGTAGGCAGGTTATATTTACAGCCAAAGAAAAAGGAAGTTAAAGAACGGAATTAAAGATTATGTCTTTCTTATTTGAGTATGATTTGGACAATGGGCCAGTACCCAGTAGACTGAGGTGCAGTTGAAGTAATAGGTTAGTTTATGTATAGAGTCAGGTCACAGTTCCCATGTATGGAGAAACCTTTAGGTGACATCGGTATAGAGGCAGCTGTAGATAGACCCAGCTGTTTAGCAGCCTCTGCCCCAATTGGTATGGCTAGTGGTATCATTGTGCATAGACTTCGTTAGCTAAAGATTCCTTAGGAAAACAGGGCAGCAGTGAGTTTTACAAGGTATGAAAAAAAGAAACAAAACTAGTCAACCCTGAGCTATTTTTTTTTAAATGAGTTAAAGCAAAGGGAATTTACGGATGACACTGACTCATGAACCTTCCTGTCTTCAGGGGAAAGCAGGTCTGTTTGGCGATCTGTTTACTTCCTTGTGTTTCAGCCGGATCAGCGGCATTCAGCACGAGTGGCCGGCCCCCTTTCGATTTGTTCTTGTTTTCTGGGTGGAAGTGCGGGGCTCTGTCTAAAACAATGGTCTCCCATCCATAGGAGATGGTCAAAGTCACTCAGGGTGAATGGGTGGCATTCTCCATCCGGCCCAGCAGAGGTCAGAGCAGAAGCTACACCCAGGAGCAGCACACGCACTGGACAGTCCCAGCGCCCGCAATGAGAGTTATTTCAGAGGAGCAAAGAGCACTGTGTTTCTTTTCTATTTGATTTTGTTTCTATCCATTTCTAAGAAGAGCAACTATATTACTTTGAAGTGCAAACAATGACTTGAGCCCAGCTAACAGTCGCAGGCTTGCCGCCGGAATGAAGAATCTGCTTTAGGCTGTCGTACAGCTAAAAACCACGTGCAGTTAGCACAGGTAGTCATGGGTAGACGAATAGCCGAGGGTACACAGAAATAGCTTCCTGTCTAGTAAAGACACCCCATTCCACAGTCACCCAGTGTTTGCTTAAGCACTTGGCTGCCCCCCACATACCTTAAAGACAATCTTTACTCATTGCTTTGAGATCAGAGCTTACAGCACATTAGTGATACACACGGTGACAGATTTTCTCATGTTGCTGAAGACAGTTAACTGATGATAGAGACCAGTGTAATGCAAATAAATTTTCCCTTTTAGCCCCTGAAGATTTCTTTATTTGAGTCTGACAGCAGACAAATTAACAGGAGGAAATTATATAACTTCATTGTGTTCATACACATGGGAGACTCACAAAAATATGAGACTTGAAGAAGGGCCAGATGGTTGAGATTCATGTACCGTCAGCTGCAGAGGCTGGGGAGTTTCTGGGATGGGATGGGAAAACAGGTCAAGAAAGAATGCAGAGGAAACCAGGGCAGACAGCGTCTCTCAGAAATCGGGCCCAGAAGGGTAAGTTAAGAGCTGTACATGTTGGGCCTGCAGAAATACCTCAGTGGGGAAGCACGCTTGCTGCGCTCCCAGGCGAGCTGAGCTCAGTCCCCAGCTCCCGTGGTGGGCAGTTCAGAGCCTCCTTCAACTCCAGCTGCAGAGCTCCTGAAGTTCTCCCTCCTCACATCAACAGGCATGCACACGGATGCACGCGCATGCACACGGATGCAGATTAAATCTTTTTTAAAGGTTGTACACCTTAGTGTTTCATTATTAATGCAAACTCATAAAATAATTTTAAAGATAATAGATGTGCTGGTTCTCAGCCTTGGATGTTCTTCTTGCTCACCATCAGCTGCTCCTCCCAGCACAGAGGCTCCTCCTCACTCACCATCAGCTGCTCCTCCCAGCACAGAGGCTCCTGCTCACTCACCATCAGCTGTTCCTCCCAGAGACAGAGAGAGAAAGAGAGAGACAGAGACAGAGAGATACACACAGAGAGAGACAGAGACAGAGAGAGAGAGAGCAAGAGAGAGAGCATTGCAACAATGCCCCTCATGAGGGCAGGATCAAGTCATTCGAAACCTCCTGCTGGGCTCCACTTAAAGGATCCTACCAGCTCTCCATAGCCCCACCCTGGGAACCAAGCCTTTTGCAGCAGGCCTCTGGCTAACATCGAGATCTAAACTACAGCACTGCCAGCCCCGCTGTCCTCGACAGTCTGCCTGCTGCAGACACAAGCTTGCTTGTTTTATTTCCATCCTAAATTCCTAATATTAATTCAGGCAATACATTACACAGTAAATATATCTTCATGTTTGTGTAGGTTACCAAATGACTATAGAGAGGCTGCAGCAGAATTCAATGAGTTTCAAAGAGATGTGAAAGGCTGAGAATCTCCATTAAGAGTAAGATACAGAACCCAGGCTGTGGGAGTCAGGATGCTGGAGTCAGGATGCAATCAGGATGCTATGGTCAAGGTGCTGGAGTCAGGATGCTATGGTCAGGATGTTGGAGTCAGGATGCTGGAATCAGGATGCTGTGGTCAGGATGCTGGAGTCTGGATGCAGGAGTCAGGCTGATGGAGTCAGGTTGCTGGAGTGAGGCTGCTGAAGTCAGGATGCTGGAGTCAGGTTGAACTGCAGAAGGCAATTGCAATGGAAGCTGCAGAGAGGACAAGACCACGTCCAAGTGAACAAGTGGGTGGACATATTGATGGCAGATCCCAAAAGATAAGTGGATGGATGGGCAACAGTTTTAATAGGCCATATCAACAATGAAGCCCGGTCTAAGCCTCTGGGACAGCCAAGAGTTTTCTGTCAGTCCCTTGATGCGCACATCAGATGGTCAGATGGCACTGACACAGCATTAGGTCTTTTCCTTTTTCTGGGGTCCAGGGGCGGGAGAGTAGCCCCATTTCCCCAGTCTGGCATGTTCACAAGCTCTCAAGCTAGTTTTCCCTATATGATTTTAGTACAACCATGTGTTCTTTGGTCCCAATTTACTCCGACAAATTTAGAGGGTGGCACTCTTTCTGCTCTCAGTCTGCGCCTCGTGGGTGATTCCAGGCAGATGGTGTCGTTACAAGTCTATCAAGGTTCGCAGGCATCCTCCACCTTCAAAATGCAGTCAAATGGCGCTTGTAAGACGGGGTCCTTCAGGAAAGGTAGGGAAGCCCACTGTTTACACAACGTAGAGGAACTTTGGGCAGAGCATAGCATGATCTCAACACAGAACACTTTTAGCGGGGATACAAAGTCTACATTGGTGAAGTCATGTCTGTTCACAGTGTAGCTAAAAACAGTACCAAAAAATCATGAGATTAAATCATTTCAATAACTTGCCAGCTTAAATATTGAAGATCATTTTTATTTGGGCACATCCAGGAAGAGAAGGAGCTGGGCCCTCGGAGTTATAATAGGTAAGTATGTTTATACTGATGAGGAGGTGTAATGTTCTGAAATATATATCGTGGGTTTCATCCACAGCTCCCAGCTCCCAGCTCTTGTAGCCTCCATAATCCCCCAAGAGTCTAGAGTCTAGTCCCCGGAAGAGCTGGAGAGCCAGAGGTGAGGGACGGTCTCTTTACAAGGAGCCCCCTTCAGCTATACCTGAGTTCACCTGAATGACGCTATTTGTATAAAGGCCCTAGATAACCAAGGGACTGGATTCTGTCTCATTGTCATGGCAACCAACTGTGTGCTCAGAGGGTTGAAACCCTTTTTCTGCCTCTCCCCAAGCTGCCTTGGTGGGCAGAAGCTCAAGCTGGACAGCAGTGGGCAACGGTCTGAGTTACCACAGCTATATGGTAAGCTTCTGCAAACACACAAAGGAGAGCACGGCAGTAACATCTCCTCCCACGCACGCCACCCTACGCATTTCTTCCTACCCTTCAAAATAGGCTTAGAAATGCATGCAGATATTTCCAACTTCTGTGAGCCCTTCTAGAAAACTTGTCCAACACAGCGGGGAAGGAGCAGTACTAGAAACTCTAATTACAGGCAACTGGTCAGGTGGTGGCCCAGTGCTTGCGACTGGCACCCAGAATGGGAGCTTCCTTCTGGGACCAAAGTTTTGACCGATGGGATCTGACACTCTCCAGCTAAGCAGTGTCAGATGTGTCCCAATAAGTTAGGAGACATCCTTCTCTGATTCCCAGGGGCGTCCATTTCAGGATTGCAGGGTACACTGAGAAAGCCCCACTCACACTCAACCACAGATGCCTTTTGTTTTGTGAGAGCACAGTGGGTGAAAACATGGACTGTTTCCTGCTCAGGGCCTGAGAGAGCCTAGAAACTCTGTCTTCCGCTGAATAACTCCGCAGCCCTCTTGCTCGTACTGATGAGCAGGGTCCCATTAGGTCAGAGTACTGTACTCCATGATGAGGCTCCTTGGGATGCAGAGCATTTTAAGCTGAAGAACCGAGAGAGCCCAGAAGTGGGAAGGTCATCTTATCCTTTTCTTGTCTTCTCGCCTGAAGTAGGTCATTAAAGAATCTCCCCTGGCTCACTTTAGCGGAGTCTAGCCCCGTACCCAGAGGCCATGAGAAACGCATACACAGACCTTGCTGAGAGTTCTCGCAGTGTGTGACTCATAGCAGCATGGCTTGTCTTTCTCCGGTCACTTCTGCATGACTGTTCCAAAAAGCACACTTTTTCCTGGGGCTTCTCATGCCCCATCAAACTCCTATTAAAATTTATCATCCCCTTTTATCACTAATCCATCTATTATAAGATTTATTATAAGAATTTTAGACCTGAATCTTGAAATAGGTGAAGAAATTCTTTTCTCCCTTTCAGGCATTCATTCTGGAAAAATTCCCTTTCTTGGAGTTACGGACCAGACATCCACCAAAATAAGGTGGGCAGGCATTTCTCTACTTCTCCCTTAGTTGGCTGTCAGAGAGTCAAGTCAGGCGCTTGCCCCTAACCTCCTGGAGTGGTAGCTTCTCTGCAAGTCTGGGCAGATCTGGATGGCTGGGGCCGACACTCTTGACACCGTGGCCAGGTTTCTGAGCACAGCTACCACAGTGACAGCATCCCTGCTCTGGCCTCCATCAGGGACGGTCCAAACACCCTGCATGTGGCTAGATTTGTTTACCAAAAGTTCTGTTTGTGCTCCTTATCTCTTGGCAGAGTTATCAGGAAAATGAGATCATTCTGGTATCCAGACTTCTATCAAAACTAAAACTAGACTACGATTTCCCAGGCAGAGCATGGAGACTTGAGTTTTCTTAGCATATGGATGCCGTGGGATTGGCTCCTGCAAACAGTAAGATCCAAGGCTGCTTAGTTCCCCTGTATCAAATTTCTTTTATGTTCCAGCCTCCTGTGGACTCGAGTCATCTCTAGATGTACAATTGTAGAACAATGCAAGCCCCTGCACAGACCTGTTCTATCGCATTGTTTAGAGATGCCGAGCAGGGGAGCTGTGCATTTGACACAGGTGCAGCCTTTTCATGTTTCTGATCCCCGACTGTGATCACCTGTGAAGGCAGACTTTGTAGACACAAAGTTCTCATGGAATAGTCACCTACTCACGGAGCTCTAATATGCCTGTGTATCTGTAAATAGGGAACTGCATGACTCTTTAACCGACTTTACTCATTTGCAGTCTCTGGTTGACTCCCATGGATTTCACATTTTCAGTCCCTGCTGCAACCTAATAGAAGAAAATGTTTCCTAAATTGAAAACGCCCCATTGACTGGTCAACCAAACACAAACAGGGATGTCACCTGGGGCATGAGCCCAACAACAAACAAATCCTGGTCCAATGGTTTAGAGGCAACCTTGCAGTGTAGACACAGACTGAGGTCTAACAGGCCTTAAAGGATGACTGTGGGTTTTCAAGTGTGATAGTAAGATTCATGTGATGTGTTATAAACATTCGTATGTCAAATGTACATATTGAAATATTTACAGACAACAAAGGTTTGGTTCCTGAAATTTGCTGAAGGATATTCAGAAGAAAGTATAATTTTGACCCTTTTCTATAATATTTAAATCAGTGTGACCCACACATTCTAAGAACCCATGAGCCCCTCTTCATGCAAAAGAACAGGTGGCTCCTGGTAGAGTTTGCTTCTTGCTGTGGTTGCTGCTTCTCAGTATTGCTAGAGACCAGGCTGCCCACAATGACGAATGACCCCTTTTATTCTACACTACCTCTTGTCAGTAGCCTGGTCTATTTGATTATTTAGTTTAGCTGGGCAGTATTTTTATTTTAAAGTTTTGTTTTAAAATTGTGTATTTAGCCTGGCAGTGGTGGCGCACGCCTTTAATCCCAGCACTTGGGAGGCAGAGGCAGGAGGATCTTTGTGAGTTTGAGACCAGCCTGGTTTACAAGAGCTAGTTCCAGCGCAAGCTCCAAAGCTACAGAGAAACCCTGTCTCAAATAAAACAAAAAAAATGTGTATTTATGAATAACAGATTTCTATGTTAGTATGAAGTACATTAAATTATAACCTGAGACCAGTTTAGAAAGGATCTTTGTTTTACAGTGAGCTATAGATTGCTGTCAAGGTATTGACACCTGGGAAGGTCAGCATAGGCATTGGGACCTGACTGTCATGGGCATGTTCCTGAAGGCACCACAGGTCCTGAAGGCTTCATCCTGGGACACCTTGCTCTTCTCAGAGTCCTGCAGCAAAGGCTCATTTGTAATGTAATGCGACTCACTCAGGACTCCACTCCTCGAGAGACATAGAGGGGAACTCAGATTTGATGTGGGATTTCTTTCTGTCGGCTGGAATATGTTTTATTGCCATTGGTTAATAAAGAAGCTGCTTTGGCCTGTGGCAGGGTGGAATATAGGCAGGCAGGGAAACCAAACTGAATGCATGGAGAAGGAAGACAGAGTAAGGCAGACACTATGTAGCTACCAAAGGAGAAAGAGGCCATAACCTTACCTGTAAGCCACAGCCTCATAGCGATACATAGATGAATAGAAATTGGTTAATTTAAGATGTAAGAGTTATCTAGAAATATGCCTGAGTCATTGGCCAAACAGTTTTTTAATTAATATAGTTTCGTGTGATTTTTCAGGTCTGGGTGGCTGGGAAATGAACACGGTCTCTGTTTACATAGATTTTCAATACAGTCTGTCCATCTTTTTTTCTGTCCTCTCACTTCTTCCCTCTCTCCTTTTCTCCCTCCCTCCCTCTCTCTTTCTTTCTTGGCACAGGTTCTCATTATGTACCCAGGCTGTCCTGGAACTCACTATGTAGCCCAGGCTGTCCTTGTACTGACCAGCTCAGGACTAAAGAAAAATAACTTGAACCAGTTGTCTGTGACAGTGCATGCACGCACTGGCCAAGGGACAGGGCCTTTCACAACCCTGGGGCCAGATGATCAACCTTGGTCTGAAACCTCTAATTGTATAATTGTCCCCAGTCCCCAGGAGGGTGTAAAGGGTTCTTGGCCTTGGCCCATGGGTTCCAGAAGGAGGCACTGTTTGTGCCGCAGGCTCATCCAGGTGAATGGGAAGGGTGGAGAGCACAGCACACTCCTGGCTGGAAGTCTCAGGCCGATGATTCCCAGTTGTGTAAATGCGGGCTGCATTAGCTGCCTTTGCATCGCTGCAGTGAAAAGACCCGACAGGAACAAGGCAAGAAACACCTGCTCAGTGTGTGGTCTCAGAGGAGTCTGTCACAGTAGGCAAGGCACAGGGGAACTGCTCGTCTGTGGAGGTGGGAATGGAAAGAGGGAACTAGGAATCTGGGAAAGTGGCAGGGAGGAGAGCCAGGTGACAGCCATCAGAAGTCCACCCCTAGTGACCACTGCTGCCAGCTAGGCCTTACCTATCAAAGGTGTTATGGTTCTGGCACTTTAAGAGAAAAGTCACGCCCAGTCCCTCCCCCATCCACTGAGGCAGGCTGATCTTCAGCTTCTGGCCTGAGAGCTCTCTTTCCTGTCTTCCTCTAGGCAGAGGCAGGTTCTGTCTCTCTCCCCACTTCTCCCCTTTCCCCCCACTTCTGTCTGTCTCTCCTCTGTCTCCTCTCTTTCTCCCTCTCTCTCTCTGTCTCTCTTCTTCTCCCATTCCCCCTTTCCCCTCCAAAACCCTAATAAACGTTTAACTTCACTCGCCTATCCATGTCCCTGGCTCCCGCCCACCAGCCACGTGTCTCCCTGCCTGGGACCAGCCACTGCTCGGGGACTGGCAGCCGTCTCTGCCTGGGACTGGCTGCTCTTAGGGCCTGCCGCCTGCCGCCACATGGCCTGCTACCACTGCTTGGGAACCTACAGCGTTTCTGCTGCCTACTGCTGCCGGGGGTCCTGCAGCATTTTTAATTAATTATAACAAAAGGTCTCACAGCCTCACCCCCAGCCCAAATGGCACCATCCATCAGGGAACAGTGCCTGAAACATGGACCTGTAGGGGAAATCTTAGATGCAACTGGGACAGAATCTAGACAAAGGCAGATCATATTTAAAGGAAGAAGGAGCCAGAGTCTGCAGCGGCCAACCTTGGAACAGCACGCTGCTTGTTATCAACACTAACCAGCCCAGGAAAGCAAACATGCTTCGGACGAGTCGGACGAACAGGAAACCGTTCGACTATCTCTAGCAAATGGCTGTCCAAGGTTCAACACTTGAGAAATAACTGACATGGTTTCTGATTTTTGTGCCTGTTTCCAATTATTGTCACTGAGGAAACGCGACATAAGGCCTTCCAACCAATCACATGGGATGACCTGTATTTAGCTAGTCCACACACTTACTCATGGCACCAGACCCTTGTCGGAGCATATCTGAAAACTCCCCACACCCACTGCAAGGCTGGTCTGATTTTCTGCCCATGTTTGAGTCTCTACCATCACGCATGTGGTGGTGGCTGGCACCCTTGCAAGTTCTGACTAAACAGGCTTGTTTGTTCTCATTTAATTGGTTTTCATTTACTTTTACTTGGACCTAATGTTTTTGATTGCTACCAAAATTTACTTTCGCTCCACAAATATTTACTGAGAAGCTAATTAATGCTACTGTGTTAGATGCCAGAGATCTGGGTTGGGTTTCCAGACTAGTTGAGGAGATTATCATTAATCAGATAGTTGCACCTCCAGATACAGCATCTCAACCAACAGGAGCAGCCGTGTGCCATGCTATGCAAACATGAAGCACTTGGCCCAGCCAAGGAGGCCAGAGCAATTTCTTTAAAGAATTAACAATTACCCTGAGATTTGGAGAATGACGATATTTGAGATTGTATCAGGTAAACGGAAAGAAAGACTATGAAGCCCCAAGTCATGGATGGAAAGAAACACGACCATCACCAAAGCTTTGAGAAGGGGAGACTGGTCGAAGTCCACAGAGCTAGGGGACATTGCCAGAGGATGTCTGACTGAGAGGATGCCAGGTCACAGTGGGTCTCATGGACATTGCTAGGGAATTTTGTCTCGATCCAAAGGCAACAACAATATAGTAACCACCAATGATTGAAAGCTAATTGTGTCAGCATGCTTCTAATGGCTTCATAGACAAATGATATAGTTACTGGAAATCTCTTGATTATTTATAAGCTTTTAAAAACTAGTTAGAGATGGATGAGCTTTGTGGCTGTGGAAAAAAATAGGTAAGTGCAAATTTTCGTAGGTATAAAACAGAGGACTTGGGGCCAAGGAGACAGTTCAGTAGGGAAAGTTCTTGCTAAGTCTGAGAACCTGAGTCCACTCTTCCAGCTCCCAAGTGTTCTGTTTGGCTTCCTGTTGCCGTGATGAACTCTGTGATAATCAAGCAACTTAGTGAGGAATGGGCTGACTTCATTCAGCTTACCACCTATCATGAAGGGAAATCGGGGCAGGGACCTGGAAACTGGTACTGAAGCAGAGGCCATAGAGAATGATTGCTGATTGGCTCATTGAACTGGCCCAGTGGTGGCACCTCCCCCAGTGCTGCCACATTAACCAACAGGCCAGTCTCATGGAGACATTTTTTCATTTGAGTTTCCCTCTTCCAAGATGACTTTAGTGTGTGTCAAGTTGACAAAAACACTAACCAACATACCAAGTAAATGATGTGTTGGTGTGGCAGCCTGCCCATAGTCCCATCAGGGCAGAGGTGGACATGGGATCCCTGGAATAAGTTGGCTAGCTAGACTGGTTGAATCAGTGAGCTCTGGGTTCAAGTGAGAGACCCTGTCTCGATAAACAACGTGAAGAAAGATTAGCACCAGAGAGCAACCTGTGACCACACACACGTGCAAGAGCACCTACATGTGCACCTACACATGTGAACACACACATGAGGTGGTTGTGGGCAGAATGGTCTCCTCAGTGATGTTCACATTCAGATTTCTAGACCCCATCTGTTACCTAACACGGACTTGGAAATATGATTAAGCCTAGGAGTCCTAACAGATACCCCAGGTTCTCTCCATGGGCCTTATGTAATCACCTAAGCAGAGAGATGTACCTAAGCATGAGCAAAAGCACAAGCCGCCTAAGAAAGTGCTCACTCTAAAGACGGGAGGAGAAAGACCACTGACCCAAATCATGGCCAAAGTAATTAAAGCAAGCAATTAATTAAGGCAAGCGTTTTAAATTCATGCACATGCACTGTCTCCCCTAAGGTAGGGCTCGAGAGGTCAGTGTTGGATGTGAGGAAGACGAGGCTTTTATAGCTCAGGGCAGAGGGTTTCCAAATGGGGAAAAGAGGTGGATTGGGGGGCAGAACATAACAGGTGCTCACAACAGGTAGGGATAATCATA
>JAQHUG010000679.1:318318-334922 GCA_028555095.1 Dicrostonyx torquatus
TAGGGATAATCATAAGGTCATCATAGGGGTCATATAGAACATAACAGGTGCTCAAAACAGGTAGGGATAGTCATAAGGTCATCATAGGGGTCATATATAACATTTTGAAACAAAGGTGTGATTGTCATCCCAGGAGCAGGCAGTAGTGAACCATTTGTAGTTAAGGCTACAGGTGGCGCCCAGCCCAATCCTTGAACACAGGGGCTTAATCATAAACAGGAATGGACTTAGTTTGTCTTCACCAGAAGATGGCTTTAAGCCTCGGGTGGAGGCATGCTGGCTCTTCAAAAGAACAGGTTAAATTGACTGAGTGATTTAAACAGAGCTCTATTCTGAAAATGAAGGGACAATGAGAGAAGATGCTTTGAAATCAGGAACCCAACAAGGGTTCATCAATATACAGAAATCATCAATATACAGAAAACCTCGTAACAGCGGTAAAAACCAAAACTGTAGTTAGGAGCAAGGCAAGGCCTAGAGTGGCCTTGTTCTAAAGAAGATAGAGAGTAAACCTGAGGAAGATGCTCAGTGTTAGCAGGTGCTGCGGAACTGTAAACTGAAACCATAATGATGAACCAATTTACGACCAGAGGGAGATGCCCCCGGAGTGCATATCCTTTAAAGAAAAGTAAAGCAAGCTTTGACATGGTGGCGAAATTGAAACCTTTGCACGCTGCTGGTAGGAATGAAAACCGAGGCCTCCCCCGCAGAGACAATTTGACAACCCCTCAGGAAGGCAAACACATTCATAAGCCTGTATTCAGAACTGTGCACACGTGTTCACACAAGTTCTGCCCACTACTCACCGGAGCTGAAGGTGCAAGCCCCCCAAATGTCCACTGTGCACACGTGTTCACACAAGTTCTGCCCACTACTCACCGGAGCTGAAGGTGCAAGCCCCCCAAATGTCCATCAGCTGATAAGTAAGCAAAAGATGGCGCCCTCACAGCGAAGCATCATGGAGCTACAAAAAGGAATGAAATAAGGATTCATGCCAGACATAGTCTATTGAGGGAAAGAAGACAGACATAGACAATCTCCTATAACATGATTCCAATTATAGAAAATGTCCAAAATAAACAAATCTATATAAACAAAATAAACAAATTCTTAGAGACAGAAAAAGAGTAATGATTTCCAGGAGACAGGGAAAGAAGACAATGGGCAGTGACTTCTAGCAGGTACTTGGTTTCCTTATAGGGTGGAGGAATTGTTCTAGAATTACATAGTAGTGACAGTATTATAACTTATAAATATACAAACCCCACCAGATTATACACTTAGTGGGAATGAATTTTATTGTATGCATGGATACCGACTGAGCCAACCCACACTTTCTTGCGCATTCAACTGCTGGATGGCCAGTGTGTTAGGAAACAGGGCGGTTGACAACATGTCTGTCCCATGTTTCTTAGGAGAAGAACCAGACCCAGGAAAATTGAAAGGGTTCTCAAATTAGTGATTCCAGCAGGGTGACTAGACAAAACCAAAATAATACATTCACAAAATTGTGGAGTTTGAAGATAGAATGCACACCAGGCAAGGAAAACAGCAAGTGTGAGTGAGCGTGCCGAGAAACTCGCCTGTATCAAGATGGAAGGACATACAGGGCCAGCAGGAGGTGGAGGACGAAGGAACAGTGAAGAGCACTTCCCCTTCTTTTTTCTTGACTTGGACTGTTTGGGTTTCCAGATATTGAAAACCTCGAGAAGAACCAGTTGAATATGAAATGTAGGGGCAAAGTTCACTGGGGGAGGGGGGATGGGTGGAAGGGGGATCCCCAGCTTTCGGATCCTGAGAAGGCAGAAGAGGAGGGGTGGGGTCCTTTGAGGAAGAGGAGATGGAGTGGGAGAGAGCTAGAGCTGTTCCAGCTGGTGAGCTCTATTTTTCCTATAAAGTAGGATGCACAGTCTTCTGCCAAAAGGGAGGGGGAGGGGTGGGCAGCTGAGACCAAGAGGAGATGGTTTTAGCAGGACTCATCCGAGAGCCTGAGGGTGAAGGGACCAGAGAGACAAAGGCTGTGTTAGGCTCTGGGAAAGCTTGATGACACCAAGTATGGCAGAGCCAATGGGAGCTTCCCATTAGAAGAAAGAACACATGATATGTATGCATGTGTATATACATACATGATGTATATATATATATATATATATACATACATACATACATACCTGTATATAGACATACGCATGTGGATATGTAAATGCATATAAATATTCAGACATAAAATATACATATCTATCTACCGACATATGTAGATAGGTACATATGAATATTTAGACACATATATAGTGTGTATTGTGTGTCTATGTTCTTTGCCTTCCTTAAGATTGGGATATTGTCAGAAAACAAAGTGAAAAATGAGCTAGAGAGTTTATCCTGCAAAGTCTACCTAGTTTAGAATGCAGGAAAGAATGGAAATGGGACAGATGAGAGAAGGGAGGCAGGTGACCTTACAGAGCCCTCGGGAGGCAAAATCATGCTCAGAGTACTCCCGCTGACCTCGAGATGTGCTATAGTTTTGATTGGCTGCTATATCCTTGGCCCTGCAATGCATTCAAAGATAACCCCAGGAAAGTCCTAAATGTAAAGTCATGTTAAGAGCCTAATGTGAAGCCACAAAACTTAAGCTTTGGGGCCCTTCATCTGCAGGCCCTAGGAAGAATCCTCGCAACTTTTGTATTTGTTATATTTTGCAAGCTTAGATATGCCCACAGTTTCATCCCAGGGCTGTGGATGGGGAATATAAATGGCCGAATCTAGAAGCTTCCTTAGCAGCACACTCCATTCCTTTCTGTCACCTAAGGAAGTGACCTCTGAGACGCTGGACTTCCCTCCCCCAGCTTCACAGATGTTCATTAGCAAAGACTTTCAGCTCTGGAAAAGTGAATGGAGGGCTGTGGAAGGGGTGTGAGAACTGCCCTGTGTTAGACGAGACGGCAGGGCAACCACACTTAGCCCGCCGCTCCTGTAAGCTGACTGTGAGCCCACCAGGGTGGCTGATGTAGGAGCCAGCAGCTTGTCCATTGCTCCCCTCAACACCCTCATCTCCTCGTGTGCCCCACTTTAGACTGGTTATGTCTGAACTTTGCTTGTTGTCATCCCATGTCACGTGTTCTAAGACACACCTTTCAGTCACCCAGGCCCCAACATATTCTCCATACACCCTTCTTCCTTCTTTGAGACACTGCCAAGACTCTGACACTGTGGTGTCCTTCTGACCACTGCATATCTAAAATGTTTAGTTTTGCTTGATCCGCAGGCTTTCCTGGTGGTCTCTTTGGAGACATAGTCATAAACCCAGATGAGACACGTGCAATACAAGTGTAGAATCAATATAGCATATGACACACTCCTCACTGTGATGCTGATCCACCCTCTTTACCTATGATGTGTTTGACCCACATCAGCTCCTACCTTGTCCTTTTCTTGACAGAGAGAACACAGGACATACTTAAAAAGCTCGGCATCCATCTGAGATTGAATCTACTTAGGCTCTTTGCAGTTTAAGAAATAGTTAGTGCCACATGTGAGAGAGTAAACAATGGTTCTGACTAACATTTCCGTCCCTAGGAGATTCTAGTTGACCCTACCCTATTCATTTTATGACACCACTATATACTCTGCATGCATTCAGTTGGCTGAATTTCACATTGGTCACTCATGGTTGACTCTGGAGTGACTTTACAGTCTGCAGTGGCTGTGTTAGAGACGCCCAGAATATCGACCACACTGGAGCTGCTTGAGCACTCAGAGGAAAGATCTGCTCTGATAGGACTGGCCCTTTCAATGGGGGCTGACATTGGCCTCATTGACAGACTCCTCATCGACCAAGTTGGGCAAATTTTTGGAAAGGATGTGTTTGTTGTTGTTATTCATGATCATCTTTTTAAATGACTTCTTAGGGACCTAAAACATCTTTACAGCATAGTAGGTATTAAAAACAAGCAGACGGAACTTCTCATGCATTTTCTGTCTTAAATACAAATCCTGCACTAATGTATGCAAATTATGCGCAAACCCTGCTTCCTACCCATCTCTATCTATATCTTCCCTAAATTCAAGGGCCACTCAAGCATTCACCAATCCATTTGTAAATTCCCTGTAGCGTGTGTCAGACAGTGCCGAGCCAGAGTCACATGGACAGTCAAGTTGCTTTCCTGGTGGTCCCCTGTGTCTCTAAAGAGCTACCCAAGACTGGAAAAAGGCAAATGTCTAGTTTGGGTCCATTTGATTTAGAAAGTGACAGGAGCGGTCTAGAACTCCAGCACCAGGTTGTGTTAGCTGTGTAGTGCTAAATAACTGGTAGGGTTTTTCAATGTTTGTTTGTTTGTTTTGGAGATATCTTCTCTCTATGTAGCCCAGGCTTTCCTGAAACTCCTTACTGTTAGCTCAGGTTGGCCTGGAACTCACAGTGTGCAGGCCTCTATCTCCTGATTTCTGAGCTTACAGACATGCATAGCCATGCTGCGCCTCTTTTAAAATTACTTTTTCTTTTTTGTTAAATTAGTAAACTGACCGAAGCAAAACAGCCTGAAATCTGACAAAAAAGGAAAAGTCACACATGCAGTCCATGTGATCCCATCTTTGAGCAGGACATTTCCAAGATTTCGGGCAAGTCAAAGGTAGCTAGAGCAAGGGTGGTGGCAGAGCAATGCCCTAGCCGTGTGGCAGCACTGATGTCCTTGGAACTGGGTGTGGAGTCCTCTAAACTCCTCCTCCTCCAGGCAGTTGCTGCTAGTTCACTCCATGAGATCTCTTTGTCCCTGAAGGGATGCTCTGGCAGACTGTGTGCCTCCCAAGGAACAGGCCCTGTTGATATTAAATGTTCTATTTGCTTCCTCCACCTTCTCTTTGTTACCTTCCAAATCCCAGAGAACCATGGGCAGCCTTTCTGCTGCTCTGAGAAATTATTTTGCCTGAATATTTGATCACACACAGAAGCAGGTGCCAAATGGAATACAACATGCCAGATGTCCATCCAGGCAAGAGGAAGTTAGGCAGAATACCACATTTCCTTATTTAAATGATCCCAAACCTCTTGCTAATCCCTGGTGGGATTAACTCTCCTGGCTCCTAGGTCACAGACCTCTAGAGTGCTGATCAGACCTGGAGATCCTCAGGTTCATTGTGCTCATTTTTCAGACTGAGATCAGAATGCCTGAGTCTCAGAAAAGTTAAATGCTGTCCTCATCAACCAACAGCTGCTCATGGCAGATTCAGTTCTAGAAGGACCTGGAGGGATCCAGTGTCTCCACGTACAGACTGCAAGAAGAAGAGGTGCCCATTTGTTGTTAATACAGCGCCTAAGAAGGAAAGATTTTACTTTACAAATTGTGACACAGTTCAAGCCACTTTCATAGGTAATACTGAGCTCAATAGACCAGCTCAATCTATTACAGAAAAATATATGGCATTTATCAAAGTCAGGAAAAGGAAGGTTTTCAATGCTCATCAGACTCTACTGAGAAGCTAGTAGAGACTAGAGTCACACTTTTTATATAGTTGTGTAACATAGAAGTGGTTGTTCAAATTCTGTCTGAATATTGATTATATTGAAGGAGGCTAATGGTTTGAGTAGGCTTTCATGACCAAGTAGTCCCCACCCACCCCAGGCTTTTATACGCAAACTACTTGCAGATCGGGGACTTTTATTATGAAAGCCTAACAACTGTAGTGTGGGAAACTCTGAGGAGGCCATCAAAGCCCACTGGACCATGACGTCAGATAGCGCTGGCCCTTACAGGCCTTGTCTAAACACAGAAGGGCACTACTGTTGGGACAGTGAGGGCCAGGAGAAAGATACCATCAAGGAAATAGAATGCAGCCTTCAATTTTGCTAAACACGTTCCCCTTGCTGTGGACTGGATGTTTGTGTTTGCCGAATTTAAATTCCACACTGGATAGTCCTAGAAGGTAGGGTTTGAGGAATTGTGTCATGACTATGCTGTGGGATGACCTCTGAATGAGATCATAGTGACTGCCGTAGTTCAGGTCGGGAATGGAAAAGGTCCATGAGTCTTCAATGGAACCCTAAACCCAGAGTTCAGCCAGGTTTTAGGAAAGAAAAATATCCGATCAAATGGGTCTATCCCTCAATGGCCACCATCTTCCAAATGGTCTGGGCAGGGCATACATCTTTGGAGGATACTCTTCAGTGTGAGTCTTGGCTGAGCTGAACTTCAGGTATGATAATAAAGTCAACGAGCAGTCAGCAAAACCAAACCATCGTGATGAGCAGAGTCCTGCCCCGGAACCCCCAAAATCGTCAGCCAGGGTTCACCCTTTCCTCCAGCACATCTCCCAGGGCAGGCAGGCAGAGGATGGCTGCTGTGTGCGGTAGGATAATCTGTCCTCCTAACATTGCATCCTTACAGGGGTGGATCAACACATGTGTTTCAGGAGAGGGATTATTTACCTAGGCAGTCTCAAGCCACCAGTTTTACCCTGAGATGTGATGTCTTCTGGCTTTGAAGACAATGAATATCTTCGGTGTGTGTCTGTATTTGCCACCAGGCCTAGAACTATTGCATGAGGGGATGAGTGACAGCGATGGCAAAATCATCAACGCCACCAGGGCCCACCTCTAGCTCCCTGTCCTCTCAATGTCACATCTCCCTCCCATCAAAAAGTCATGAGAAGCAGAAATAGTATGTGGTACTTCTGGTATGAATCACAGGCCTGAGCTCTTAGTGCAGACTCTTGCCTGGCCTAGGCCACTAGACATCTGTAGGTGGCAAATCTGGGTTCCCAAGTGACTGTGTGAGCAGATTACACCTTTACCCTGCTGACCTGTGCTGGATAAATTCCATGAGCAAGAAATGCATCTTGGCTGAAAGATCCCAAAGTCTGTTTTGTTCTGCAGCATATCTTAGCTTCTCCTGACTAACACAGCCCAAGGCCACTTTGAGAAGAAAGCAAAGGGTATACATATATTTTTAAATAAAATTCTTAAGTGTTCTTGAGGTATTTTTTATCTAAATTTTAGGATTTGAGTATACTACCCTGATTTTTCAGGAAAGATCTAAAATTCAAAAGCCACCTCATCCAGATAAGATGCCATATTTCTGTGCTCCCAGCTTCTTGGGAAGCTAAGCAAGAGGATCACTTGAGCCCACAATATATAAAAATTAACCTCAGTGGGTAGAATACTTGCCATGCAAGCGTGAAGACATGAGTTTGAACCCCCAAAACCCATGTAAGGTGAGATATGGTAATGCATGTCTGTCATCCCAGTGTGTCCATCTGTCCTGCATGCCTGTGGGGGGATGGGCAGTGGGGACAGGAGGCTAGAGGGCCAGCAAGCTTGGAATCTGGCAAGAGAGACTTTGGGGAAGGCGAGACAAGATGGAGGGTAAGGGCTATTACTCAAGGTTGTCCTTTGGCTGCTACAGGCATACCGTAGCTTACACCCCTCTTATAAAATAAAACAATTCCATCTAAGGAAGAACACTCAGTCTGCAGAGCTAGAAGGCATAATGTCCTTCGGTGACAATAAGCTGATCCCTGCCACCAATTCCACTTTGGTGAGGAAGACACTCTGATTCCCTCTTCATGACACTGCACCCACATGCGTGAACCCACACTCGCTTTTGATTTGGGCATAAATGTTTAAAAATGCACTCCGTTTCATTTTTAGGTTCGAAATCTGGAGTGACATTTGTAGGAATGAGAACCATATGTGCCTTGTCATGTCTTCTCCGTAGGGCCAGCTTGGCCTCACTGTAGGTTGCCATCTCCTGTGACCTCCTGGGAAATCTCACTTTTCACCTTGCAGATAATTTGGCCGGAGACTGAGCAGTGGGGGCAGGGATGGAAGCATCCACTTATTGCCATTATTTCCACAGCTACATTATCCAGAATCCTGACTTGTTTTGGTTCTGGTGAGGGCTGGGAATTGGGCAAGGATGGGTACCATATGGTCTAGTGCTTCAGCAACCATCCCAGTTCCCAGTGCTGAATTTGTCTCTGCAGTACAGGAAACATCACTCCCCAAATCCCAGTACGTTAGAGCACAAGCTGAGCATTAGACAGCTCTCACCTGGCGAACGTGGAGTCACACTGAGAGCCTCTACCTCAGCTTTTGGCGGAAATGAATTTGCGTTCTCATAGCAGTGCACACATGATAAACTTGATTTCTGCCCCAGGCAATTCCGGGCAAAGGTACCAGTTTCAGAACATGATGTAACAGATGATGTAATGGTGGCATCCTTCCTTTGGAAGGATGTTGAGGTCCAGCTGGCTCTTATTTTGCTCCTTTGTTTTGTGTTTTGAGACAGGGTTTCTCTGTGTAACAGCACTGGCTATCCTGGAACTCACTCTGTAGAGCAGGTAGGCCTTGAAATCACAGCGATCTGAACGCCTCTCCCTCCCGATAGCTAGAATTAAAGGTGTGTGCCACCACCACCCAGCCATCTGACTTTTTTTTTTTAAAGATTCATTTATTTCTCATGTATACAGTGTTCTGCCTGCATGTAGGCCTGAATATCAGAAGAGGGCACCAGATCTCATAGGTAGTTTACCAGTCACCATGTGAGTGCTGGGAATTGAACCCAGGTCCTAGAAGGGCATCCATGCTCTTAACCTCTGAGCCACCTCTCCAGTCCCCGCCAGCTTACTCTTAATCACATCTTTCATGGGTTTGTGACCGACACTTCAAACTGTGATGATCACCTGACCCCTGAGCTGTTTCCCTGTTGGCTGGACATAGCCACTGTTTGGGGAAGATTATTCTGTCTGCTGTAGCCCAGGAAGAGTAGTCAGTGGGGCTCAGAGTGGCACCAAATGTACACAACTAAGGCCACTCTTTCCAAGGTCCAAGTGTTCAAAGAACTGCCATGGAAGATTCAGCCTTAGTGTGGACTTTGGTTGGTGAAGTCATGTCTGAGAACAGAGCGTCACTCTGAGAGCAGCTGCACTTTGCCACGTCTCTCAGGGAAGATGAGCGTGGCTTCGCAAAGGCCTCACTGCAGCCTCACAGTCAGGCTGAAAAGGGTGTAAGGAGTCTTTCCAATAGGAAGGTGGAGAGCTCTCTCTCAAAACCAGGTGCCATGGAATCTTAATAAAGAAAACTCACTGCAGATCCATTGGGCTGGTTGTGGTTTAAAAAATGTAACAGGCCCCCAGACCTCAGCAGAACTGAGGCCATTAGAGACACCATTCTGACCTTAAAACCCAGCATGTAAACCCCAATACCTCCGAAAATGGGAACAAAGACAGTGTCCCTCATTCCAGGAGGTCCCTTCATGTGCTAAACTTGCTCTTTAGCCTCTGCAGTTCTGCTTCTTGCTGACTGAAGTTTGCCAAGCAGGATGCAGTCTTTGTGCATAAGAGACAAAGGACTGTGAGACTCAGGAGGCATGAGTCAGACAAGGTCCCTATGCAGACGCTGACCAGCAATAATGACTTTTTCTCTGGTGGATTTGCCTCCCAACAGTAACGTGTTAGTGAGGATGTGGGCAAGCTGGGATCCTCATACACCAATGGGGAAGTTAAAATGGCCCCATCACCATGGAAATAGTGTAACAGTTATTATAGTTTTAAACATAGGCTGGCAAGATGGCTCATCAGGTAGTTGCTTGCCCATGGGTCTGATAACACAAGTATGACTTCCAGACCTACAAAGTGACAGGGGAGTCCTGATTGCCACACGTGTGCCACAGTCCACACATGCCTGCCTTCGCTCAGATACCAAACCTAAAATTACCATGTGATCTAGATACATACAAGATAGTTAAAACAGTGTCTCAAAGAGGTAATTGTGCCCTCTTGATTGCAACAGTATCATTCAAAAGAATCAACAGGAGAATTTCATGTCTGCCAACAGATAATGGGATCGTGTGTGCCAACCTGTGACACTGGAACACAATGTTTCACCTATGAAGTTCATGCTTGAAACCTGCACAATCTAGTAACCCACATGCACATACAAACACACACAAACTTACACACATAAAAGCAATCTTACTCTGTATTCACAGCTAGCCCTGCTTGCATACTGCCCATGCACACCTGGAAAATGGAGCATGTGCACACCATACAGTACAACTCAGCACTCAAAAAGAATAGGGAACTCTGGTACATACACAACATAGGAGATACGTTCTGACATTATGGCAAGTGAAATACCCTGTCTAAGAGGTATATAAAATTATATAAAATGTTATATAATTCCCCTTAGATGAGGAAGCTACCGTAGTCAGACTCACAAGGCAGGAGAAGTATGTTCATTGCCAGGGGCTGGGTGCAGTGGGGAGTTAGTGTTTAATGGCCGAAGAGTTTCTATTTGGAAAGACAAAAAATGCTCCTGACTTGAACAGTGGTGATGCCTGCACAGCAGTATAAGGTCCTTAAAGCCCATGAGCTACACTTATGAACGCTTAGGATGGTTCGCTGTATAACATGTATATTCTTTCTTTTCCTTATAAAGGAAAACATTAAATGGGGTGGCTTACAGTTCAAAGGTTTAGTTCACTATCATCATGGTGGGTCATGACAGCATGCAGGTAGACTTGGTGCTGGAGAGGGAGCTAAGAATTTTACATCTTGATTGGAAAGGAGCAGGAAGTGAACTGAGATACTAGGAGTTACTTGAGCATGTATGAGACCTCAAAGCCCACCTCCACAGTCACACACTTCCTCCAACAAAGCCACATCTCCTAATAGTGCCACTCCCTATGAGCTTATACCACGTATATTCTACCACAGTTTTGAAAAAGAAAACCTGGTCGGAGGGATTGCTAGGTGGGTAGAGGACTCAATTGTGCAGGCGACACCCTGACTTTGATCCCTGGGTCCCACAGGTGTCAGGAGGGAGCCATTTCCTGAATTCATCTTTGACCCTCACATCAATGTTGTACCTGCAGACAGATACACATACAATAGATAAATAAATGAGAAACTAAAAAGAACAGGGATTCAGACAGTTTTCAACTCTCTTCTTTATATATGAACACAAAATACTTCTCCCACAATATGTTGTTTTGCTACATGGTCATGAGATGGGCAAGGCTGACAGACTTTTGGAAAAGTCTGTACATTAATAAAAGTGATCTGGTGGGAGAACCAGGGAGCTTGAAGCCATAATAGAAATGCAGAAGGGTGAGCTAAGAGTGGAAGCTACCTGGGCCACACTTCAGGTGTTCAAAATGCCCAACACTTCAGCTCCCCTCTCTAGATTTATCCTTTACAATACACTTAAGAAATGGCATGATGGTGGAGCAGCAAATGCGTGTGAGCACTTACTGGCCCAATAGTAAAAGCACAGGGATTATTTATGCATGAGAGTCTAGTACGAGAAAAACTAAACCATCTTAGTTCTTCACAAGGATCCAGAAGCAGATACAAATTTCCTCCTGTGACTGCTACATTTTGACCTTATCCTTCTCATGTGTGTTCAAGAAATAATCTTATTATCTAGCCCTAAACATCAAAATAGATTCCTACTGAATGGAGAAAACAAATGGTTCAGTGGAAACCAAATGAATTCTACTTCTCATGCATCAAATACTTATGGAGAAATTGTCAGGGAGCGCCAGCACTTGGGAAGTGGGCATGGAAGATCAGAATTTCAAAGTCATCCCCTGCCCCGCTACAAAGAAATTTTAGGCCAGCCTGGGCTGTATCACACTGTAGCTAAAAAATGAAACAAAACAAACCCACAAACATGTACACACGCACACACACACACATTGTGTGTTTGTGTATACATACATACACATTTATACACACACAAATATGGAGAGAGAGAGCACTGCTGTTGTGTCGGGCAGGGACTATGCTAACTTAGGGCTCGTGGCTGAGAGTCACACAAAGGTCCTACCCTCATGATATTCCTTTATCTGCCCTCAGGTAGATGAGCAGAACGCTGACCTAAGGAAAGATCGAAGAGATGTAGGACCATGGTGGGAGTTTCAGGGTAGTGTCGAAAATGTTGTAAAGGTAGGGGAAGTTCGAGAAGCCAAGAGAGAATTAGGGTGGCTTATAAGGTTTATAAGAGAGACACTGGCCAGGCAAGTGGTAGCACATGCCTTTAATCCCAGCACTCGGGAGGCAGAGGCAGGTGGATCTTTGTGAGTTCAAGACCAGCCTGGTCTACAAGAGCTAGTTCCAGGACAGGCTCCAAAGCCACAGAGAAACCCTGTCTCGAAAAACAAACAAACAAAAATAAAAAGAGAGAGAAAGAGACTGGGGATGAGATGGGAAAGTCAAAAGGTAGGTACATGGGTGTGCAGGTGCATGAGTAGATGGGAGGTGGATGAGCAGAAGAGAGAAAGAATGACTTTCACAGACCTTCACACTGCTCCGTGTCCCAGGGTGAGGTGGGTCATCCTGCTCCACCCCAAAATGACTCAGTGCATGGCTACTGAGCAAGACACACTCTAGGGTAGGGGTCAGGACTCACAAGCCAATCACGCATTCTGGGAACCTCTGGCTATTTGGTGGCTATTTCTTTTTTACCCTGGGCATTTTCAAATGCTTGCTCTGTGCCAGGCTCTTAGTCCAGTGCTTATATAGACAGACTTTCTTGATCAATCCCACATAATTTCTGAAGAAAACAGCATTGTAATCCCTGAGGACCGCGTCCCCATGCAGTCATTTAAGGTCATGCAGCTAGCTCAGCAGCAGAGCCAGGCAGCCTTTAAATGTAACCCAGACCACTGGAGCTGGGAAAGAATAGTCAGGCTGAGGTGTGCTGGGCAAGGGAAAGGAGCTTCACTCACCCAAAAGTGCTGGGCATGTCCAGAAGAGTGAGCTTAAGGTGCCTTTGATGTAAACATTTAATAAAGCAGAGATATAGGGGGAACACAGGAGGGGAATTTTCTGAAGGAGAGACAGTTGCACTCTTGCAAGAGAATGGAGTCCTGTTATGGTGTTTAGGGGACTTTACCTGGCTTCCCCTCCTGGGCCTTACCTCAAAGGCCATTTGAGTTGGGGGCGGGGGATTGCTGTTTGAAAAGAGGAGAGGTGAGCAGCTCACTATCTTGTACTCAACCTCATTCTTCCTCCCTCGGGCAGTAGGGCTTTGGAGTTTAGGCTCTGACAAGTCCCTGGGTCAGGCTCTAAGCAGTTACGGTCTGATTGATACAAAGGGGAGAAGTGTGCTTTTATTGTTGACCTTTTGTCTCAATAGTTATGCCTGGTGCATCCTGCTGACTTAAAAGAAAAAGTTAGATACAGGCTAAATCAAAAATGTCAAAAATGCTGGGCTGGAGAGATGGCTCAGAGGTTAAGAACGCTGACTGTTCTTCCAGAGGTCCTGAGTTCAATTCCTAGCAACCACATGGTGGCTCAAAAACATCTAAAATGAGATCTGGTGCCCTCTTCTGGCCTGCAGGCATACATGGAAGCAGAACACTATTATGACATAATAAATAAAATCTTTAAAAAAAAATGCTGAAGGTGCCTCCTAAAAAGACCAATGTGGGGGGAAAGAGAAGGATACCAAGCGCAGAAAGAATGACAGAGTCAGTCTGAGTTACGTCAAGGTCTCATTTATTGAAAGTGGGACAGGGTTTATATACCCCGTACCGCAGGGGGAAGGGTGCGAGAGAATTCGGGGAATTCCGGGGATAGGGTGGGTCCCTTGGCCATTGTGCTAATCTCCGCAGAGCATCTTGCAGCCTTCCTGAGAATTGCTTATCAGCTGCCAATTGCTCTGAGCTGGAGAAGGGATTCATGGTGTGGCTGTAAATTACCATTTACCCATTTATCCATGATGCGTATGTTGATGTCCCTTGTAGACTTATTATTAACTATCAAAGTTCAGCCTTAGCTTAGGCGTGTCCCACTAGCTCTTATGACTTGAATTAACCCATTTATGTTCATCTATGTTACCCCATCTCTCTGTACTGCTCATGCTGCTTCCTGAGTCTGGCTGGCGACTCCGCCTTCTTCCCAGAGTTCCCTCTCTGCCTGGAAGTCCCGCCCGTATCTCCTGCCTGGCTATTGGACATTCAGCTTTTCATTATGCCAGTCACAGCAACACATCTTCACGGGGTACAAATATCTCACAGCACATGGAGATTTTACTTCACTGATTTTTTTTCTGAGGACTAAAGGAGATAATTTGTTTGAAGACAGAAACAAAACAATTTAAAGCCATTTTCCCCTCTTTTCCACTGGGTCTGCTTTGATCTTACGTTTCCAGCACTCCTCTCTTCTCTACTATTTTTTCCTCTTGTCTGGGTGATACCTCAAGCCTCTGATGGCTTTGCATTGTTCTTTTATTCTTTTGGTTCAATTATTTTTCATACTATTTACATGGACCATTACTTTAACTTCAGGAAATGCTAGTTTTGCAAGTGATTTATTAAGTACCGAATTGTGCATGCCACAGCATTTGAAACCTAGCCAAAGGGAGCCAGTCCTCAGGGAGGCAGGGTGACAGATTGGGAAAAGTCAGATCAGGCATGGCCTCAGAAGAAATGAGCTCTAGGCCCTATTCTGCCTCAACTGCGTTGTTACATTGGAAAGGACACATGCACCCCGGAATCTTAGATGAGTGAGGTGTGAAATATCACCAGTCCTCTGAGATCACATCCCAGACTCATAAGCTGTGCATGGTTCTTATGAGAAACTGTGGGAAAGATTTTGGTGGAAACAATATGAATAGAGCAGATAATTACACACACAACAGAGCTCCACATATGAGTCTAGCAATATTATTGGAGCCTTGGTGGGGGCAGTTGCAATGGGCAATGGTGGGTTCGTCTTGAACACATCTTGCACATTTCACTGGCTTTGCTTCTTTTCCCGTTAAATGCAATGAATACCTCCCTCATCAGGTCACTATGGAATGGCAGGAGATCTCTGTGTGCTCAAACTGATACCCACTAAGCTGCCACCCTCCCTGGTATGCCTGAGTTATTACCTCAGGACCTCCCACACTCAGAAAGGACAGTAGCGTCATGATTTCTAGAGAGTTCTGATCTCTTCCATCAGTGCCACTGAGACCAATCATGCTTTTTACAAAGAGCAAAGGACATTTGTATCCAGGGCAGTAGAAAAAGCTTTTCAAAGCAAGTACCCTTGGGATGGAAAAAAAAGAGATTTCACTCTCAGTTCTCTTACTAACAGGCAGCAGTTGCTGATGGAGGAGGGAGAGGAGAGATAAGACAGAGAAAGAGCACAGGGGGCCCCAGGGCAAGAGCAGGAGGGGGGGTCCACAAGGATGGAAATATTGAGAAACAAAGCAAAAAGAATTCATTGACTTTCTGATTGCATTGCACATGCACTTCCTAGGGCATGCTCCGTAATGATTGCATTTCACATGCACTTCCTAGGACATGCTCCATAATGATTGCATTTCACATGCACTTCCCAGGACATGCTCGGTAATGGTTTGTTTGAACAAAATGCCAAGTCTACTTTCAAGCTTCAGGAAAGAGGACATATCTGGGGGAGCCTGAGGCCAGGTCAAGGGCCTGCTGAGTCTCATATTCTTCATACTGAATACTGAAGATATGAGCTAGAAACAGAAAAAAAATAACCTTTCACGTTTGGTTGCACTGGTAGAGAAAACTCTGTCTCCATGGCCCTGAATGCTACAGACATGATAGTTTGGATCTGGAGCCAATGGTGGCATTTGGAGGTGGTGAAGCTTTAACGGGACTTGTTCTTCCCCTCCTTTCCTCACATCCCAGCCACGGGGCAAGCAGCTTTGTCCCACCGTGCGCTCCCTGACCCTTGTGCTGTCTCACACATGCCCATAAAGCAGGGACTGAAGCCTCTGAAACTGTGAAGCCGAAACAAACTTTGTTCTTGCAAGTGGATTCGCCGAAGGCTTTTGTTCCAGTAACAGAAACGAGAGTGCCCAGTAGGCCAGTCGGTGCTTCCCAGAGCTCTCTCCAGTGCAGCCTGCCGCACCGTCAGCTTTCCCGCTATTTAGGCTGGACACTTGTGTGTTTTTTGCTGCTTTGCATACCTGCACTTAACACAAATATCACAAGATACAAATTGAGCAGGTACTAACAGAGGCATGGATTTCAATTTGCATCATACAGTCTTTTTTTCCCTCATCCTTTCCTTCTTTTGGACTTGCCAAAGCAAGCTTTAAAAGGTCTATGTTAAGACTGTATCACATGGCCGGGCGGTGGTGACACGCGCCTTTAATCCCAGCACTTGGGAGGCAGAGGCAGGCGGATCTCTGTGAGTTCGAGACCAGCCTGGTCTACAAGAGCAGGCTCCAAAGCTACAGAGAAACCCTGTCTTGAAAAACAAAACAAAGCAAACAAACAAACAAAAAAGAAAACAAAGAGAATATCATGCAGACTGAACACAGATGGCGCCAACCATTGTGTAACAGTTTACTAAAACACAAATGTACCCAGAACACTTAAACTGAAAGCCTGTCCTCTAGTAGCTACAGTCTGGTCTTTACCCTGTCCTGATGCTAACATGCAGCTCTGTTTTCTTCAAGTGATTTCTTCCCCTTCACTCTCCCTCCCTCTCTTCTTCTCTCCCTCCTTCTTTAATTCTCCCATGAAGAATGACATGCTAACTTTGCAGCTGAAGGATGTACACATGGACATGCTAACTCCCCACTGAAGGATGTACACATGGACATGCTAACTCCCCACTGAAGGATGTACACATGGACATGC
>JAQHUG010000680.1:13240-35305 GCA_028555095.1 Dicrostonyx torquatus
GAGAGGATGTGGAGTAAGGGGAACACTCCTCCATTGCTGGTGGGAATGCAAACTTGTGCAACTACTTTGGAAATCAGTGTGGCGGTTTCTCAGCATTCTGAATTTGCTTTCTCTGTGTCTGGCTGATGATGGACTCTCTGCCTTTCCTCTTCACAGAATTCTCTTAGTCTGGTTGCCCCACCTATATTTCCTGACTTGCTACTGGCTAATCCGTATTATTAAATCAATATGAGTGACAAATATTTACATTGTACAAGAACCTTTACATTTATAATCTCACATAGCACTTCCCCTTTTTTTCTTTTCAAAACAAGACCCTGAATCTAACCTCGTTTGTTTAACTTTTTTCCTGAACATTGTCGATAACAACTTGTAACCAGCATATTAACAAAGACATATATCCATAATTCATTTTTTGGGAATGTGGGTAGAATTTTGTAGACTACTTCCTGCTGATTTGGTGGTAATCTTATAGAGACCCAAAGAAAATTTAGGATTATGCTCAAATCCTGACTGGAGTATTCTGTGAGGCTGGATCATCTCAGACAGCAGTCTTGAAACTATTCTTGTTGTAGCACTCAGAAGAAGCTGCAACAGAGGTACTCTGAAACCTTGGATCATCTGGGCTATCTGTTTCCATTGAAGATTTTTCAATGGGTCTTCCTTGATCATACCTTATTTTTCTTAACCTGGAATGAATCCTCAGCCTCCCATTTTCTGTGGAAACAAAAGCAAATCTTCTTCTCCAAAGTAACATATGTTTTGATTTAAGTTTTTGAAATAAAGGCATTTTCAAAATATATAGATTGGATTAATTAAGCAGAATTTATAATCAAATGTATTTTCTCAGCTGTTGCTCCTTCCTCAGCAGTCAAACACTTCAAAAACAACTGAATAACATACAGTATCCATATGCTGTGTATTTTTCATCTTTATGTGACATTTTTCATTTTTCTTACTCTGTTTCTTTTATTTTAATTTTTTAATTTTTGTTTTTTGAGACAGGGTTTCTCTATTTATCTTTGGCTGTCCTGGAACTCACTCTGTAGACTAGGCTGTCCTTGAACTCACAGAGATCTGTCTGCCTTTGCCTCCCAAGTAATCACACAGAAGTCTACATTAGTTATAAACTGATTGGCCCAGTATCTCAGGCTTCTTATTAACTCTTACAACTTATATTAGCCCATTATTCTTATCTGTGTTAGTCACATGGCTCAGTACCTTATTTGGCGGGGCAATCACTTCTTGCTTCTTCTGTGGCTGGGACAGGACTGCTGAATAAGCTTTCCTCTTCCCAGAATTCTTCTGTTCTCATCGCCCTGCCTCTACTTCCTGCCTGGTTGTCTCGCCTATACTGCCTGCCTGGCTACTGGCATGTATCTAATTATCAGTATTTATCTAAAATATTTTTGACAGAATACAGACCATTGTCCCACACCAGTGTAAGATAGTATCTCAGAGTTGTTTTGATTTGCATTTCCCTGATAGCTAAGGAAGTTGAACATGTCCTTAGGTATCTTTTGACCATTTGAAATTCTTCTGTTGAGAATTCTCTGTTTAGTTCAGTACCCCATGTTTTAAATTGGGTTCTTTAAATTTTAATGTCTAATTTCTTGAGTTCTTTATATATTTTTGAAATCAGCCCTCTGTCTGATGTGGGGTTGGTGAGGATCTTTTATCATTCTCTAGGCTACCTTTTTGTCTTATTGATTGTGTCCTTTGCTTTACAGAAGCTTCTCAGTTTCGGGAGGTCCCATTTATTTATTGTTGCTCTTATTGTCTGTGCCACTGGGGTTTTACATAGGAAGTAGTCTCCCGTGCTCTTGTATTGAAGGCTACTTCCCACTTTCTCTTCAATCAGGTTCAGTGTGGTTGGATTTATATTATGAGGTTAGCAAGAAACCTGGCACTAGAAAAATTCCCAGGCATCTATAAGGATGACCCCAGCTAAGACCCTAAGCAACAGAGGAGAGGGTGCCATAACTGGCCTTGCCCTGGAGTCAGACAAATGAATACCTTAAATGTCACCATAGAACCTTCATCTAACAACAGATAGAAACAGAGTCAGAGACCAGCAGTGGAGCACTGGACTGAGCTCCAGTCCTGTTGAAGAATGGGAAGAGTGAGAATATGAGCATACTGATCAAGACCATGACAGGGATACCCATAGAGAGTTATGTTTAGATATGGGTAGTCATTTCACAAACATTGATGTGTAAAACTGAGCTGAAGACAACCCAGTATAATTGTACTTCTGCTTTACTTATAATCCTTATGTCACTGGGTTAATTGAAAGAATAGCTTATTGAAACAGGAACTAAAAGATTTAAGTAGAGGAGGCACCTAACATGGGTGAAAAAAGTTACTCTTAAAGCAATGATGTAGTTGAATCAAAACCCTAATGCCAGGGGTGGACTATTGTAAGTTGTTGACCAGGGAAAACCCTGAGGTCGCACAAAACATAGGCTTTCCACAGCTGGCAGTTGCAGTCTAAAACAAGAGAGTAAAAGACTTTGCTAAAGACACCTTATTCTTTGATTTGCTTTCATAGTACCAGATGGTACTCTGTAGTTTTCCGAGGAAAATTGTCACCAAGTCCTGCTTGGCTATGGACCCTTCATACTCCAGTATCAAAATGCAAAGCAGGATGTACCTTTTGGTGGCACAACTATTATGGATACAGACAATAGCTTTCTGATTGAATGTAAGGCCTACTTCACAGGAGGGAGTTCATATCTGACACTGTAAGCAAGCCTGGACAAAAATTTATGACAGAGAAGATTATAGGCCCTATTGGGGGCACCATTGCTATTGTTTTGTTAAGCAAATGTGATGTCTTTCTCAAATTCTTCTCTAAATATTTACATTTACAGCCATAGATTACAGTTGCTGCCAGTAACAAATGATCATGGAAGGAAAGTTTATTTTGTAATGAATGATCTACCAAAGAGACTTAAACCATTGGTAAAGCTCTGGAGAACAAGTGACAATTGATGTGGGCAATGACCTAATTTATAGTTATAGATGGACATCTAAATAACCTCCAAGACTCAGTGAACACTATGGAAGAGAGGGCTGAAGGAATGTAAGAGCTGGTGGAAAAGGTCAAGTTAGATACAGCAATTTTGTCCAAGTTGAAACATTTCATCTTGGAGGGAGGTTTCTTAAGACATAAGAAATTCCTGAAATTAACATGATGCGCAAAGTTATAGATAGAAGCAGCAAAGCACTGTGCAGGGAGGAGACTTCAATGATGTGGCCTTCCTAGAAGAGATTCTCCAACTTGTCGAGTTGCTGGCAAGTTATGCATGACTCCAAGTTTGCATCTTTGCTGAGTTGTCACCCATGCTGGGGTGGACTTTGGATGGTGTAGATGCATTTCTGATTCTGTGAATAACCCCTCACCCACATTCCTGTAAGTAACCCCAAAACAAGTCATTGGGTTTCCAAGCTAGACTTTGATATAAACATTGCTTTGATCTGTTGTTGGTTCCCTATCTGGGTTGAATAGATAGATGTTGTGTCTTGTCTCCTAGGGAACATCTCACACAACTAGTGCTCATCTTATGCTTATCCTACTAATGTATTTTTGGAAGCACGTAGCTTATCTAAGTTCACAGTTTCCAACTGGAGAGTTGCTAGAGTTAGCACAAAAGGTTCATGAGTTGAGAGGCTTGGGTACAGTTGGTGAGCACAATCTTTAAGAGGTTATTAGGGACAGGGCGGTGGTGCTGCACATTTTTAATCCCAGCACTCAGGAGACAGAGGCAGATGGATCTCTGTGAGTTTGAGACCAGCCTGGTCTACAAGAGCTAGATCCAAGACAGGCACCAAAACTACATTGAGAAACCCTTTTTTGAAAAGAAAGAAAGAGAGGTCATTAGGTCACTGATGAGTAGACGATTGATTCAGTAGTGGGTTCATAGTATGATAACATCATTGGGAGAACATGGAGACTTTTCAAAGGTGAAGTCTACTTTATGCAAGCAGGTCACTTGTGGCATGTTCTTAGGTATGATAGTTTTATTTTGTCTCTACTCACTCCCTGCATCCTCCCTCTCAATCTCTGTCTCCCCCACTACTTGTCTCCTTCAAGCTACTATTGAGTGAGAAGCTTCCTTGTTAAGTTTGCCTACCACTATAATAGTCTCGTATAGAGTGAAACAGCTAAAACCTGGAGAAAGTAAAATTTTTTTTTTAAGATTTCCTTCAGGTAATTTGTCACAGTGAGAAAAATTTATATGATGGTAATTCATCATTATGAATGAATAATACCTTGAATCTCAACCATAGTTTAGATGATATTTAGAAGAGTTTGAATTCCTAACTTACATTTATGGTGAAATGAGTTAAGACTCTGTATGGTATCAAAATGGAATAAACATATATTTGAAGAGAGAAGAACGTGGATGTGGGAGAGGCAGTGGTAGTGCACTGTGACTTAATGAATTTGTGCCTCCAAAATTAATTATGTTGAAAACTAGCCTTCAATGCGATGGTACTCATGGGGTCTACTTAGCTTCACCTGTCAATGTGACCCAGCCCAGGATTATCTGAGGGAGTCTCATTTGAGGGGTTGCCTAAATCAGATTGTCCTTGGGAATTCTGTGAAATATTTTTGTGATTTTTAATTAATGTAGGAGAGCCCAGCCTGCTGTGGTTGGTGCTGTACCTGAACTGGTGGTCCTGGGCTGTCTGAGAAATGTAGCTGAACTTGAACCTGGGAACAAGCCAGTAAACATCTTCCATGGGTTCTGCCTCAGTTCTTGCCTGAGCTCATGCCCTGACACTCCTCAATGATAGATTGTGACCTGGAAGTATACCAGATAACATCTTTTATTCTTCAAGTTCCTTTTGATCATCGTGTTTGTTACAGTAACAGAAAGCAAACTGGAACACAGGTATGGACCTGGAGATATGACTAGATCATGATGGAAGAACCTTTGTGAATGGGATTACTGCCTTTATGAGAAAGCCCATTAATACACTTTGCAATGAGGACAGGGAACAGATGTACTCTAAGAGGAACAGACCCTATCCAAATATCAAATGTGTTGGGACCTTGATCTGGGTTGTCCAGACTATTAGCAATGTGTTTCCACAGCATATATACTACAGTCTAAAGTATTTTTGTTATAGGAACTCAAATGAACTGATACACAATTTAAGCCTGTTCTCCTTTCTAAAGTTGCTTTACAAAACATTAACTTTTATTCTATCTCCTTCCTCAACTTGCCATTTTATTCCAATAGTCCTTAACCTCATATGTTATACTTTAATAGATGAGTAATACAGGCATAGTTCTTCTCTGAAATATCTAATAAATATAATAGAACTGGTGGTTTTATTACTTCTGGTTTGGGGGTTCAGATGCTATGAGTATATACTCAAAGGGGGAGTTTGAGAACCGACTGAAAGTCTTCCTGATAGAGTTGCAGACTACCCGGTCTTACCTCTTGATACAAGACAAGGAATTGGTAACAAGAAATGGAGTGAGCTGAGACTTTCACAAAGATCAAAATGTTTACAGGTTAAAAAGCCAATTAAATGAGCAGAGAACTGCTGCCAATCTGCCTTTTTCTACACATTAATTAGTTTGGGAGATGCACTCAACTCTCCCTGAGTTTATCAAACTTTGTAATAGTGCAGACAATTGCTGTAGCTCTACGGGAAACTTGCAATTTTGAAAGTCTTCATTCACTAACTTCGGCAGGTGCTCAGGGAAATGTGCAATTTTATGAGGGATTACAGGTTCTGTAGAGCAGCTCCAAAATTGAAGTGGTTAGTTGGTGAAAGGCAGACACTGAGATGCAGAGCCACTGAGGACAAGGCCTGAACTGTTGATACTTTTGTAGGAAAGGCACATTTCTTTTCGAAGACCAGCCATATTGCAAAGCATTGAGAGATTCTATTTCAACAGCATATGCTCTGCTGACCCATGCATTGTCAGGGCTTCTATTCTCCTGGGTTAGAAGAGCCAAAAGGTTGCTGAATAAGGGAAACTGAAATAAATGAATTGACCCTATTTATGCTGTCACATTGCCCCCCTCCCCCACGGCCTTATCAAAACAGAATTTCATTGGTAAAGATAATTACCCTGTTCTCTCCAACAGTCTATTCCTGGTGAGAAATCACTGGCCTCTAGGACCCAGTCTTTTTATTCCTTTTTCTGCAAGGCCAGGGGAATTATGCTAAGAATAGTAATAGTGCAAAAAGAAAAGGCTATTAAAGCCCTTTTCAGGTGTGAGCAATGGGTAGCATCTGGTCAAGAATAGACCCTCTACAAAATTCCAGCCTATGCTGCGTTTTAAATATATATATTTGCCAGAAGTTAGTTGTAAAATAGATAGTGCTAATTTTAGATATTTCACCATTTTTAGGACCCATTCATTTAACAGCAGCACAGAAAAAAATCTAGGCATTTTAAAGAGGATGTTTACATATTTCAATGTATGTTCCCACACACCCTAGCTCTCAATTCAGGTTGCAGTTTCCTGGAGGAGTTGGAGGTGAAAGTTGTTTTTTCAGTTCTTTTTAATATGCACACTTAAGCCTGCTTTGCAGCTTTTATTTTTACCTTTGTAGGTCTATGAATTTGTCTTTAAAAGTTCTATGCTCTGTATTTACAGAGATAGTTTAGGGTTTTCTCTTAGGTTAATCAAATATATTTTCTTATCTCTCTAGTTATTCAGGTTGTGTCTAGAGTCTTATCAGGAAGAAAGCTTTGGCTGAATTTGTATTCTTTGTAAAACATACTTCAAAAACACTTGAAGATATTACTTCTGAATGAGATTTTTAAAGTAAAAGGGCATTTTCCCTCTAAGGTCAAAGTAGCTTTAAAAATCTATTTTCTTGTGAGAATAATAACACATTGTTGTTGATTTCCTACAAATTCTATGTGATTTCAAAAAAAATTATCATCATTTAAAAAAATCAGCTAGCATTTTCTTAAGATGATGTTTATTAATTCTGCAGCTTGTTTGCTTAGGCACTGGCTAAATCTGATGTCTCTTGTCAACCACTGATTGTATTGATATAGGCAGGCTTTTCTGACATTCATGCCAATTGGCTCCGTCCTCCCGAAAGACTGATTAGTGAGCATTTTCTGAATTGACTTTGGAAATGAATTTCAATCATCTTCTTGGGATGTGGCCCATTGCTTAGATAACCTTCCTCCTTACTATTCTCTATTTGTCTACATGCTTTCTAACCTTGTCTACTCTTTGGAAGGTCACTGTTCACAAACAAGAAAAGAATTAGGTCTCTCTAACTCCTTCTGGCTAAGCATACATGTCAGGAGCTCAGAAATGCCTTTCGCAGCAGAAATGCTGAAATCTCCACTACCCTGATATTTTACATGTTTTTTCTTCCTAACCTAACATAGGAATTGCAGTCGCATAGCTTGGATTTCATTTTTCCTTGAACCACATAAGAGTTATTCAAGAGTTGGTTAGTTGCTAACAGAGATATGTTTCAGATTCTTGTTCTGTTTAATGGCGAGTCTGCTCATGACAACAATTCCTGCTGGAACTGTGAAAGACAAGGGCCCCTTGAGTTGCCATTGTTTGATATGTACATGAATTTGCACAGTGAGTAGTTTCACATTTTTTCGGGTTATTTACCTGCCCACTGTTTTATTCTGATGTCATACATCGGGGATTGTGTTTTCTATCTTCTTATCATGCAGCACAGTACTTGCTACAAAAGATTCACAGGCACTGTATTAATGCTTCACTCTTGGAATACTTCAGTATTGAACAAATTTATTTTCTGTGAAACGTTATAAATCTTTAATCATTTAATTATGTGTTGCTTATTCAACTTTTTACTCTATTTCTATTATTTTTCAGATATTTTGTATAATTCCTTCTATCTTCTGTCTATAAGCATGGACACTTTTTCTTGTTGGGACTGGATCATGGATGATGCTTACTTCCCTTTCAATCTCTCTCTCTCTCTCTCTCTCTCTCTCTGTGTGTGTGTGTGTGTGTGTGTGTGTGTGTGTGTGTGTGTGTGTGTNTCTCTCTCTCTCTCTCTGTGTGTGTGTGTGTGTGTGTGTGTGTGTGTGTGTGTGTGTGTGTGTGTGTGTGTAATTTTTGTACTGTTGATTTGGCTGCATTTGTCCCTTGACCATTTTATGGTTTAAGGATTTCTGTGTACCTGTATTGGTAATTGAAATTTCAATAGTACCAGTGTTCAAGGTGGCTGCAAAGCTTGGCTCTCATGCTTATTTTCCTCATATTTTTCATTTCTTCACTTTTCAGCTGACCGTGATGAGCCAGAAGGGCCCCCAAAGAACAGTGATCTATAATACCAATGCATATTCTGTCTCACTCACCTACTTCATACTTTTGTATGACAGGAATCAGTAGCATTAATCACTTTTCGTTATACAGGAGCACTGGGATACTGTGGTGGATGGCCAGATGGCCTTAGCATGTCGCAAGGTGGGGGACCTTAATCTGTGAGAGGTGCAAAACTTTTGGGCCTAGCCTTTGGTATGTTATGCAGTGCCTATTCCTTTTTCATTCTTACTGTTCTAGTAATTCTGCTGATAATTGCCTGGAGGACAACTAGGAGGTGGATAGAATTTATAATGGTTGTTATCTGTTGCAATTTTACAGTCTTGAATTGAAAGTTCACCAGGATCTATAACATTTGCTGCCTCCATATCTTTTTCTCTGCAACTGCATTTAACTCTACACTGTCCTGGCTCATACTGCAAAGTATTTCTTATGGCCATTCTTCTTTTATGGAAATGTAATGTATAAATAAATTTTACTTAGTTCCATGTCTATTGATGAAAGTATGTCTGTTTCTCTTATTGAACCAATTTATTTTTCCTAGAACCTTTCTCTTTGTTAAATATGCCCCTTTCAACAGGTACTACAAAGGTAAGGCCCAAACTTGGCATTTTCAATACTGGCCCTTAACTTGGCGTCTTCAACACTGAGGGCACAAAGTTGCAGCTAGGTGTCCTACTTGATGCTCATGGTTGTACCTGGTGACTGGTGGGAGCTTATGGCAAGTAATTCAGTTATGAGCAGTCAGACTGTTTAGAGTTCTCTGGGGTCCATTCTTTGCTGATTCTGATTGATCTCCACATACAGCTTTCAGTTTGACAAAAGCAGCCTCCTGTTTTCTGGAAACCTTGTCAACAGCATGATCAACTTACATATTTTTTTTATATTATCTTTCTATACTGTATGTATTATTTATGGTAAAAAATATGGAGCTAACACAAGATCTCTTGTTTCTTGTGATACTCAGAAAGATGAACTGCTCACACAGAAACAAGAATGACACAAAACATTTTAAGCAGATAACCAGAACATGTCAATTCACTTCAATAAGAATTGGAAGTAGGCATGAAATTATTGTGGTGGCATATTATATACTATAGCTAATTTACAAATTTATGATATAATGCATGTCTTTATATTTTTATATTTTTTCAATTAGATATGGCATCATGTATGGCATGTGTTTGTTTGTGTGTGTTAATTTTAATGTTCAAATTTTATGCTATATTTAAATTTATGTTATGGTAATAAATGGTAAAAAAATACTATGATAAATCCATGTATATTTTATGCATTTCAACATTTTCCATTTTTCTTGATTTTTGGATGTTTCTAGCTTACACTATGATTGAGAAATTTTTTCACACATTTCATATATTTTAAGTCATTCAATTTATTCTAATTGATGCTCCAGTATTTTATCTTTGGGCAATTGAAATTTTAAGTAGGTGCCTGAGGGTTTTGAATATAACCTCTGTGATAATATCAGCATGACTAGAGTTTGCAGTAACTCATTGTATATGTAATGAAAATTAGAAGTTGAAGTTTCTAAGAATAAAAATTAAAAAAGGTCAATGATAATTGTTCTGATTTCATCAGTATGACTTTTTCCATGTGTAAAAACTGTCACAATATACTGTATTTATAAGTATAATTTACTTAAATTTTAAAAAAGGGTTAAATATAAGAATCAAAGTAAATGCTTCATCTTACATTCAACATTCAACAAGTAAGGGATTGGCTTATTTTTATTTAACATTTTAAATTTATGTACATTAATTATGCAAATAAAAGCTGTAAGTCAAGGTATAGTAACATACAGTTTTTGTATGTGCACTTATCCTTCTCATTACTTTCTTCCTTTGTCGTGGTTTGAATTGGAATGGCCTCTTATAGGTTCATATAATCTGTTTAGTTTTCAGTTGCTAGAACCATTTGCTTGGGTAGGATTAGGCTATGTTTCACTGGGGGTGGGGTTTGAGGTTTCAAAAAGCCCATGCCATTCCCAGTTAGTGCTCTCTCTCTCTCTCTCTCTCTCTCTCTCTCTCTCTCTCTCTCTCTCTCTCTCTCTCNCTCTCTCTCTCTCTCTCTCTCTCTCTCTCTCTCTCTCTCTCTCTCTCTCTCTCTCTCTCTCTCTGCCTAGTTGTTATTGTCTCAAGATATTAGCTCTCAGTTACTGCTCCAGCATCATCCCTGTTCTACCATGCTGGATGTTTCCTGCCATGATAGTTATGGACTCTAACTCACTAGAACTATGAGCCACCAAATTAAAATAAATACTTTCTTTAATAATTTGCCTTGGCCATGGTGTTTTGTTAAAGTTATAGATAGATTAGACCGTATTTTAGGCTTGTCTCCATTTTTTTTGTTTTATTTCAAATATATAAATTAGCTCATGTCACTTTCCTAAAATCTTCCAATGATGAACAGTGACTATTTCTAAATTTTCACTATGAATTTATGAGTCTGACCATATTTCTCACATTTTGACCTATTCTCACTTGTCTCCTAATTTTTCTATCTTTGCTCAAAAGAATCTTCTTTCAGTTAGTGCCTGAGTGTTTGGATATAACTTCTGTCATCTTTGACATCTTTTTTGACTTCTTGTATGATAAAATGTTTCCTTCCTTAGATAAACATTAATATTCTATATACATGTTTGTTCAACTTATATAAATGGTTTTAATTTATTCAAGCAGCAGCTTGTTTGTGAATGCTCAATCTTTTGCTGTTATAAATAATGCTACATGAATAGCCCTGAACATAGCCTTTTCTCTTTTGCCAATGTAGCTTTCTGAGAAGGATAATCTCTTGGTCTAAGAGTACATTAATACACAATTTGGGACATGCGATATTAAAAAGAGACCATCTAGTGAATTGCAATCTATTTGTTATGTAACTGGCCATATCCTGAAAATAGGCTTTCTTACAATAGATGAACAGCTTCACTCTTGGCCTTAGTGAAAACAAGGAAAACAGATTAATCGGTCTTTCTTGACAGTCAGCAGAGTTTGACTGATGTTGTGGGGAAGATTTGCTCTCTGACTTTGTTTATTCAAACTTCTTTTAAACTAACCTAATAAAATTGACCTTGAAGATAACGTATGACTTTAATACTCCTGTAGAACTTGGGTGAAAACGGTTTGTGGATTGTCATTACTATATGAACTGCCTAATAGGATCACTGAATAATTTTTAAGAGGTTTTCAAGTTCCACAAGCAGTATGTGCAAATTAAAAAATCATTTCTTAACACCTAAAAAAATGCTACTTATCTTTTTTTTAATGTCACTCTTGTTGTTTTTGCTCTTTTTGTCTTCTATATGGTGACACCTGCCTCATCTTACCTATTCTTTAGTCCTTTATTTATTAAAATGTATTTATTGAAGTTATTTTTGTATATGTGTATATTGGGAAGAATTTTTCTCTCAAGATCCACAGAACATTATGCAAAGAAATCTTAAGGCTTTCTTTATATGTAGAGTGTCTTTCCCTTGATTGTTAAGGAGACTCTCTTGCCTCCTCACAACACTCTCATCTAAATGCTCCTTGCTGAAGAAAGGCATCTCTGGTGTTTGTGTTAGCTCAAACCTCTTCATGTTCCTCATTGAAAACTGAGCATTCTGTATCCTGCATCTTGTCATACGCTTATCTCCATCTTTAGATTTTATGACATATTGAAATGAAGGGAGAAATACTTTTATATCATTTGAACAAAAAAGCAACATCCTTCTTGATTAAGCTACAAGCTGATAATGAAGAAGTCTGTCTATAGTAGCACTTCCTAGGAAATACTATGAGGCATGTTCTGTGTTGTACCTTATTTTCAATTGCTAGTGATCTTCCCTATCTAGCCATATTATGTAGGTCCTCTGCATGTGGGTGACAGTTGTACGGCTGGGGCAGTTTGCGGGGCTACTGGTAGTGGCACAGGATTTATCCCTACTGATTGTACTGGCTTTTTGGGAAACCATTCTTTTTGGATCGATTCCTTGCTCAGTCTAGACCTTAGACCTTCGTCAAAGCAATGTGCCTTACCCTCTCTGAGGAGTGGATGGGGTTGGGGTGGGGAGGAAGGTGGAGGAGATGGGAGGAGTGGAGTCTGTGGGAGCTTGAATTGGTATGTAAAATTAGGGAAGATTGTTTTAAAGATAAATAAATTAATTAAAAACTCATATTCACTGTGTAAGGATGTTGTAGTACTCTTCCTGCATACTATGTATAAGTGTATGGAGCAACTGTGACTATGGAAAGTCTGTGTCCTGGACTGGACTGGAGAGATGAGAACCTCAGCTGTGCCTGGTTGAGCTTCAAGCCACTGGACTTGGTCTATCAAAAACAGTTTGTTTTCTCCCTGAATCTTGGACCAGTCTTTTCTGATTTTAGCTTCCTAGGGTACTAGTTAGGGTTTATATTGCTATGACAACTGCTATGAGCATAAAGCAAGTTGGGGAAGAAAGGGCTTAATTTGGCTTACACTTCCATATTACTGTTCATATTGAAGGAAGTCAGGACAGGAACTCAAAACAGGGCAGGATCCTGGAGGCAAGAGCTGATGCAGAGGTCATGGAGGGAGCTCCTTACCGACCTGCTTCCCATGGCTTGCTCAACCCACCTTGTTTATTTTATTTATATTTTTAAAAACAATCTTCTATATTTTATATACCAATTCCATTTCCCTCTCCCTCCCCTCCTCCAGCTCCCCCTACTTTCCCCCGCCCCGCCCCTCTGCCCCTCTTATAAAACCCAGGACCAACAGCCCAGGAATGGCCCCACCTACCATGGGCTGGACTCTCCCTCACTGATCACTAAATGAGACAATACCTCACAACTGGATCTCTTGAAGGTATTTCCTCAACTGAGGCTCCTTCCTCTGATAACTCTAGCTTGTGTCAAATTGGTACCCAAAGCCAGCCAGTATATAGAGATAATAAAATAATTGTCTTAAAATAATAGAGTCGCGACCCATGGGTTGAGAACCACTGGTTTTAAAGGCTGTTTAAGATGTGTTTTCTGGGAAATAAGTTATATAAAAGTGTAAAAATGATGTAATCTACGTGGAAAGTAGAAAAAGACAAGATCTCCTGAGTAAATTGGGAGCATGTGGTTCACAGGAGAGATGGGGAGAGAGGAGGGAGGGAGCAGAGTGAAGAAAAATGTAAAGCTCAATAAAAACAATAAAAAAGAACAAAACCAAAAACATGTAAAAATGTTGGGGACTAGTAAGTTGTCTCAGTGTGCAATGTCCATCACCCAATAATAAGGACCTGAGCTTGAACCTTGCACCCACTGAAAATCTGGATGTAGTTGTGTGTGTCCCCACTAATATAGTACTAGGGTGGTGTAGGAGGTTCTTCTGTTCATGTGTTGTTTTCATTGGCTAATAAATAAAAAAACTGCTTTGGGCCTGATAGGGCAGAACTTAGGTAGGTGGAGAAGACAGAACTGAATGCTAGGAAGAAGGGCAGAGAGTGAGAGATGCTATGGAGCCATCAGAATCAGACATGTTGAAACTTTTCTGGTAGGCCATGACCTCATGGTGATACACAGATTGATTGAAATGGGTTAAATTAATATGTAAGAGTTAGTCAATAAGAGACTAGAGCTAATGGGCCAAGCAGTAATTTAATTAATACAGTTTCTGTGTGGTTATTTCGGGTATGAGCTAGCTGGGCGACTGGGACAAACAAACAAAGGGACCCTCTCATTGCAACACTAGGGGCACAAATAAAGGCAGATATCCAGAACATTCTTATCAGTCATTCTAGCCAGCCAACAAGTGTTGGATTTGGTGAGAGACCCTGTCTGAAAAGATAAGGTGGAGCGTCAAGGTGGGAAGCATTTTTTCCTCTATTCAAATGTGCATGTTCAAACCTGCACCTGCACGACTATGTACTCACATGACATAATCACATACTCTACAAAACTGTGCACAGATGTACTCTTAAATCCACTTATATTTGCATGCATGTATGCATCCACACTATTTTCCTGAAACCATATATACTTGTGAAATTACAAGTAAAACTAACACAGATAGGATCTAAGCTTCCAAAATTGCCTTATGCCTTTATATGAAAGAATATTTTTGAAGAGAGTATTTATATGTCAATCCATTCAATTTTCCCTTTTATACTCAAGAGACTTACATGTCCCAATCTCAGTTACAGTTGTTTTGGAATTATGTGACTGGATCTGTCTAATGGAATGTGTACAAAATTTTAACACATTAATTCTAGAATTGGTAACAAAATTCTTTTGTACTAAAGCATTGTTTCCTTTTCCTTTAACTGAGATTTCAAAGACCAATATTGAAAATAACATCACAAGGTATTAAGAGCCATCATTTGTTGGAGAACAGCTCTGGATACCCTCTCACCAACATCCAAACATGAAGTTAAAAAGAAATAATGATTACATTATGCTAATTAAGCTCAAGGTTTTGTTTCCAGAAGGGCTAACAATCATTATCCTGATGATTATAAAGAAGTTTCAGAGAGGTACTTTAGGACTGGAGACATAGTTCAGCTTTTGAAGGCTAAGACTCACACTCAAAACATTAAGATTTCTGTTCCCAGAGAGGTACTTCAGGTGGCCCCCCCAAATTGTATGAATTCTCTAAGTATGGTTGCACATACCTTCAGTCTGAGTATTTGGGTGTCAGAAGCAGGAGGGTCAGAACTTTCAGGACATTCTTGGCTACATAGAGATTTTGAAAAAGGTCTGGACTCCCTGTCTCAAAAATCTATAATAATGTACTAGAGAAAGAGTTTCTTAAGGTAGCGGTTCTCCTAACTGCTGACTGTTACTGAAGTCTTTGCTACTCTCTGTAACGTTTTTCACTATTCAAGATAAAACAGAGGCATAAGGAAGTTTAGGCACTTGCCTAAAGTCATGCAACTGATTATCTGTAGAGAGGCGCTCAATTTAAATTCAGGTATATTTGCCTCAAAACCCCATGATTTCTATATTTTATTCCACTGGTTTCTGAGACTCTGATCAATTTATGTTTGATTACTAATTTTGATTCTTACAAAGATCTGCTTGGTCCTATGACAAAATTAATTATTTGCATTTTTGTGGTTGCTAAGAACAACTGAAAAATAAAGCTTTTCCCAAGGCATTTGATACTGGCTAATGTTCTAGGTAGAGTTAACCCATTAGGAATATAACCCATATCTCAATACATAGATATGTCTATAGCCATTCATATATATTGATAAGGTTGCTGGGCCGGGAAAGAATTTTGTTCTGATGGCAAGCCACCAATTCCTAGCTACAAAATAAGTTTATTTTTACTTCATTTTTAAATAGCATCTGTTTTTACTTAGGGTTTTGATTGCTGCGAAGTGACATCATGACCATGGCAACTCTTATAAAGGTAAATATTTAATTGAGGTGATGGCTTACAGTTTCAGAGGTTTAATCTATTGTCATCATGATGACACATGGCGATGTGCAGGCAGACATAGTTCTGGAGAAGTAGCAGCGAGTCTTACGTCTTGATCTAAAGGCAACAGGAAATAAACAGAAACACTAGGCAGCATCTTGAGCATAGGAAACCTCAAAGTCTACCTCCACAGAGTACAATTCTTTTAACAAAGCCACACCTACTCCAAAAAGGTCATATCTCAACCTCCTAATAGTGCCAATCCCTTTGGTGACCATTTTCTTTCAAACCACCACAACATCAGAGACTTTGTTCCCTTTGTGGTCTGACTTGTGATATCACCTATGAATTTCTCTTCAATTTCCATGTCTTCTTTTCCAATAGGACAAAAGATTTGTATACATCCTCATATGGGCTCACCAAAAAAAAAGGTTGTTGAAATATATAACAGGAATTGTACAATGTAAGCTTTTAAGGCCAACCAAATGCTTACCACATATGGAGGTCAAATATATTGATTAGTGAGTTTTTATTTTTAAAAGAGAGAATTTCATTTATAAGGCATTTCATTTATTTATTCTGCAAATATTCACTGTTTTTACTAATCAATTATAATGATGGCATATTAATTTGTGAGGAGTTCCTTACTGAAGTATCAAAGACTGCGTGGCTTACTACTTGGCTTATGGCTAGATCACTCCAAATCTTGTTTTCATAGGTTCTTTTCCCAATGTGCAAGTCTTTGTTTGCTGATTTTTCTTTCCTGTGTTCATGCCATTCATAATGGTATAGGGTCTTTTTAATAACCTTATTTTAACTTTATTACATCCATAAAGACTCTGTTTTCCAATAAAGTCATATTCTGAAGCAAGGGACTTGGAATTGCCTATATTTCTGAGATATATACAGTTCAGATTATAACAGATACCAAGTTAAACATGACATAATCATAGTTGTCAAACTAATTCTTGAGAGATTCGTTGGTCACAAATCATTTTGTATGTAAAGTACCAGAAAAGGTATTTAGTAAAAAAAATATAATGTTATTTTGAAGACAGGATCTTTTTGACTATGAAGTGTATAAAATGCATATAATTGGAAGCTCCAGTTGTATACCATAGAGGATAGATTTTAATGTAAACTTGCTTGTTTTTAAAAAGATTGAAATAAGTTACCTTTTGTGTCTATTATATCTCTGAACACTTTTGCTCCAATCACAGTCTTTCTGGGATCACCTTACCCTGCTGTGTTTTTCATACTACTACAACAAACTTGTCATTATGTCAAAACTTATTTTTTTATTTACCTGTAATAAAGTGTAACCTATATGAAAGTAGGTTTTTGTGGACAAACCATTTTCCTCTTCTCTGTCACAGAGCCAGTTAACACTTAACACAAAGCATTTGACCTTTGAGCTTTGATTTATATACAGGAATTTTCCTCATATACCAAGCAGTTCTCCATGGGACACTAGCTGTGTTTTCTATAAGGTAATTCAATTTTGATACAGTCCACCATGAGATAGCATTAGATCTCTATTGTGAATGGCTCAGTCCCATAACTCTGTGCCAATTGCAGATAGTAGATTTATTTTTGTCTGTATGTCTGATCAAAAATCTGTAAGGTGTCAGTTCCTACTACCTGCTCATTGTGTTTGATTCATGTATTAATTTGGGTTATTGAACTCAGGGAAACATGTTTGCTAGTTTACTGTGTTAATGAAGGATATAGACCAACAGTCACATGAAGAGATGCATAGAACAAGATTTAGATGAAGGGCATTTAGCCTCTATGCCTTCTTTCAGTGTGTCACCCTTCAGGGATCTGTATGCATGTGACAATTCAGAACATCTCCAAACCATGTTTTGGAGATTTATGAGGCTAATTGATGATCAATTAGGCCTTCAGCCACTCTTCACTGCTTGGAGGCTCCTACACTTCCCATTGTACTGTAGCCTTTCTTAACCCTAAATCTATCTAGAGCTCTCTGGCCACTGAACATCTCATTACCATACAGAAGACACTCACCATTTTAGAGATCCCGAGAATTTTAGAGGTTATATTCCAGGTATCTATTTGTTATATTGTTGTGGGAAGCTTCTTGTTTGATTCCAGCTGCTTAGCCCCAAAATAATCCTACAGAAACGATATTATTTGCAATTCTGGCTAAACCATATCTTAAATTAACCCATCTCAATTAATCTGTGTATCGCCATGGGTCTGTGTCCAGCAAGGCTACATGGCTTCTCTCTCACTCTGTCTTCTTTCTCCCAGAATTCAGTTTAGTTTTCTCTGCCTAACTCTGATCTTTTGCCCTATCACAGTCCAAGACAGTTTCTTTATTAACCAATGGTATTCACAGCATACAGAGGGGAATTCCACATCACCTCTTCTTTGCTGTTTAAATAAAAAGGAAGGTTTTAGTTTTAACATAGTAAAATTACATATAACAAAATAGTTATCAAGCAAGAATTACAGTTATAATGTTTATATTTACCTTATCTTTTTCATGACTAAGAAAAACTATAATTGTGCCTATCTATTCTTCAGCACCATCAAAGACTCCAGAAGGATATAATATTACCTAAGTAAAGAGGAAGTGTATTGTAAGCAAATTCCAAAACTTTAGAATTGACAGAGACATCTTGCTGCCTGGACAGTCACCCAAAGTTCTTCTGTACCATTGGAGCATCCATGTTCAGCCTTCAGACCCATAGTATCCAGCAGACTTTTCCATGAAGCAGGAAGTTTCAAATACAGTTCCACCTATGTTGGCAGTTTGTCAGTCACTTTCTTCTGTGTCCTGCAGAATGACTGGCAGACTCTTTCTTGAAGCAGGAACCCTGAATGGATGTCTCACCTTCTTTGGGCAGCTTCAGCTGTCATTTCTTTGTGGGTTCTGCATATCCATTTCATACAGCATAACATCAAGCAGTCTAGGCAAGAGCAGTTTCTTGCCCAAATGGCTAACCAACTCCATAAGGAGCCTTTTCGATGCCTATCTTCCTCTTGAAGTAATTTGGTGCTGCCAGAAGTAAATGTGTCTCATTGTCATGAAAAGTCCTAAAGTTCTTAAAGCATGTTAAATGCCATGTTCTCTAGTCTTTGAAAGATTTGAAGATTATCTAATTAGCACACGTTGGAGTGCCAGTCTATCTTCTCTGTTGTGATCTCCCTAGAGACCATTGCTGGCACATAACAAGGTGCCCAAGAAATAGTGAAGTCAAAAAAAGTTGTCTTGTACATGACTTAAAGTAGCAGCTTGACTTAGAGCTTCTTTCCGTTCCATTTCCTCAGAAGGGGCGATAAGGCGAAGTGCTCTCGAGATCTATCAGTCACATCAAATAATGAGCAATTCTTATAGTGCACTAATCTAGGAGATCCAAATTAAGACTGCTAAGTAATTAAGGTTCTAAAGAAAATGGTAGGTCCTTCCCTGTCGGCCAGGCATTATTGTGTCACATAAAAAGAGACATAGAATTTGCCTGCCAGAGCTTCCTTGGAGAATTTTGTTCCTTTTTGCCTCTTGGTCCATCTTCATAAGTTAAAAGCCTACACTGCAGTAAACCCTGCAATTTCCTCAGCATGACAGTTGGGAGGTATTGCTTGGCCAGAAAGCTTTGCAGTACAACATAAATGGAGGGTTCACTGCACCATAGAGCCTGCTCTTTCATTTCACTATCAGACAATGGCACAATTACACGCAATTACTTATTAGATGTTTGAAAACTATTGTAAAACTCCAGCGTCATTTGCCAGAAGTAATTTAATGAAATTGGGCATAATTGTGCCTTGAGCTGAATTCTCATGATTTGCCTATAGTTAGATGACTCCACAGAAATTATTTAGCAGATGAATGAATAAAAATACATAGTCAAAAATCTTTCCTTGGTTGCTAGAAATATGTAGTGTGGAGACTGAATCACATTTGCTTGCTGGGATGCAAAACACTATTTTAAAGGGAAAAATAATGCCTTTGACTTTGAAATCCATTTGATATTTTGATTGATAGCTGAAGACAGGTATACATTTCAAATGCTGATCAACTATCTTAACCTATTTAACATTTATGACAATAACAGATCAATTTTTCCACAACATGGATTGGGGAAAGTTGTCTCAAATTTGTTATTGGTTCATTCTATAAAAGAGTGTTAAAGAAATCAAGTTTCTTTTGTTCCTCACATGCCATCGTGGCTACAAGGACCAAAAACACCAATAACTTAGTCCTAGACTCTAGAATTTCCTGTGGATTATTGAGAATGATTTCTCATTAACACTTGAATTCAAGCATCAGATTTGCATTTATAAACTGATAAGTCATTGCTATAGAAAATTTGTTCCTCTGTCGTATGCTCCTTTATATGAGATATCTTTAGTTTTTTCACTAAGTGGTAGTTTTCAATACAGAAGCAAAATTAAGGAATTCACTTCAGTGTCCTTTACCCAGAAAGAACAAATAACGTTGGCAAATATCTTTTCATGTATGCCTTTCTGAAAACATACCAGTAACTGGATGTCTAGGCAGTTGCTCTAAGTATTTTGACAAAAATAAGATTATACTGCACCATTATTAATTTAAAATGATACACAGAAGTTGACTTGGATTTAGTAAGAACAAAGATGTCATAGTTCAGCAAAAATAATTATGCAAATATTATTTACTTTTATACATATTTATATTCATTATTTGAGAATTTTATACATTTTATTTTGATCATATTTATGCCTTGCTCCCCCAAATTCTCTGAGATAAGCCTCCTAGTCCATATCCACCCTTTCAAGATTGTGTCCTCATTTTTTTTAAACCTCTCTGGTCTAATTATTGCTATCTATGTCCTATTGGGTGTGTGAATCTCCACTGGAGAGTATTCTTCCCAGTATCTATCACATCCTTATTGAAAAATAACTCAACCTTTCCTGACAGCTATCAATTTGTAGCACTCTTCATCTGTTTCCTTATGTTTATCTTCCTCCTCTGTACTTCTGGCTCTCACACTCAATGATCCCTGAATCTTGGCAGGAGAGGTTGTGACACTGATGTTCCTTTTAAAGCTGAGTACTTCATGGGCTCTTATTATTTGCACCTTGACTGTTTGAGTGCCTTTATGTTAATCACCATCTACTGCACAAAGAATTTCTCTGATGGAAGTTGACCAATCCATCAATTTAGATTATAACAAGCCATTGAAAGTTTGACTCTCAGTGCTATATTCTTTCAACACAATAATAGAATTAGTTTATCCTATAGGGACTTTGAAATTTCTGGCACATGTTCTTGGCCCCAGCAATAATTCTGGGTATGTTTTCCATCTTGAGTTGTGAACTTTAAATCCCATCAGAAAGTTGTTGGTCATTTCCATGACATTTGTACTATACTATTGCTTGCTGCAGTGGGTGTGTCTCGCCAGGCTGTTAATTATTATACCTGACATGATTCATAGCTTAACATGTTTGATGAATAATTTTTCTCTTTTGTTATTATGCCCCATTCCTTCCAGAATTTTGAAAGCTAGCCACTAAGGATGAAGATTGCATTTCAGAACCATCTTGAATTTTCTGTGTTCTGTATGTGCTTTATGCAGTGTCTTCAGCAATCAGGTTTATTCCTCAAGTTCTGGGGGCCTAAGCCAAGAACAGTGGTAATGGCCTGTAAAATTTGGGAGTCTATGGGACCTCATTGGCCAAGAACTCCAAAAGAAGTTATCCATTCTTGAGACTGGGCTTCTTGTTTGCCTGTGGTATCTACTGGGGGAATAGTTGCCCCATTATATGACTACTCAAGTTAAGCTATTTTTATATATTACATTTTTATATTTTAAAATGCTCTGTAATAATTATTTTTCTTTGGATTTTTTCAGAAGGCCCTTACTGCTTGGTATCCCCTAGAGCTCCTCCCATCACCCACCTTATTTCACACTTTCTGTTATTCCATTAGCTTCTCTTTCTATTATGCCAATCTATTCTTTCTTCCCTTGAAAGCACCCCATCACATGTCCTCTTACTACTTTTTTCATGACCTATGTGGGTATTTTAAATGGAATATACATAACTAAAGAGTCAACGTTGACATCTATAAGTGAGAGAAAATATGACATTTGCCTTTTTTATTGGTCTGTTACCTCATTCATCTCTTTCCAGATCCATCCATTTACCTGTGAATCTACAAATTTCATGACAGTTGACTAATATTTTATTGTCTTCATGTACCACATTTCGTTTTTTATTTTTTTAATTGTTAAAAGAAAAATTTACATTTACTCCCCTTGTTCCCAGCCCTCCTGCTCCCCTACTACCCCACCACCCTCCCCCTACTTCCTTAAGATGGGGCAGGATACCCTGCCCTATGGGAATCCCAAGGCCCTCCCCCCTC
>JAQHUG010000680.1:42987-58586 GCA_028555095.1 Dicrostonyx torquatus
CCATCCATCCATCCATCCACCCACCCATCCATCCACCCACCCACCCACCCATCCATCCATCCATCCATCCATCCATCCATCCATCCATCCATCCATCATCCATCCGTTTCTCTATCTATATATCTATATAAAACTTTGCAAGTTAGATTTGTTTTTAATGTAACTCCACAGAGTTAGAGGAGCCGATAAAAATTTGTGTCACTATTGCATCAGTATATCTTGCAGTGGCTCTTGTGGGTGACTGAGTTTGTAGTTGGATGAGATTGATGATTTTCTCCTGATAGCTTCCAAAGACCTTACAGCACTATGAACAATAGTATAAATGAAGCTTCTAGTTGGGCCTATAGTTTCTCTAGGTTTGATAATATAAGTTTTTTTTTTCTTTTCAGTAATGGGGCCTTACTGTTAGGTTGTGGAAGAGAGCCAACAGTATTGGAAATAGCCTTTGGGTGGTGTCTATTGAATCTCTTTTTTTTTTTTTTAACAAACAACTGAATGAAATGTAACCCATTCCTGATACTAGGGGTTTTACTTGGTAGCATATCTAGTCTGGGGTATTGTCACCCTGATTATTTAATGATGCCTTTTAAATTCGTTCCATATGTGTTGTCTTGGTTTGGTTTCTAATGCTGTGATTACATACAACGACCAAAAGCAGCTTGGTCTTATCCTAGTGAGTAGATATTACAATTTACTCATTTTCAACTAGGAATGTGCAACAGCATGGTAGGGAAATTATATATATATATCCAAAAGTCTCAATCTTTTGGAAGTTAGTAAATCTTTGGAAGTGAAGCCAATATATTTTTGGTTCTAAAGCTGTCCTTTACTGGCCTTCTGTGATCACTTATGCATGACAAGCACACATTACAGATTTTCCATTAGTGACCTGGTTCAAGCAATTGTTTTGTTGGATTTAGTTCACATATGGCTAATGAACAAATTGGCAAGAACTACTTTTGTCTTGCTTTCAATTCATTCCCAAACCACAAGGAATTGGCAGGGCTGCCAATATCAAACTTTTATGATTTCTTTAATGATAAGAGCACTTGAAAATATTTCTTCTAGATATTTGAAGTATCATTTGCTACTGTTATCTATAAGTAGCTCACTATGCAACTGCATATCATGATGTTGTTGTTTTTATCTGCCAGTAACTTAATATTCATTTATCAACTTTCTCTGTTTTTTTACTTCTTTCTACTCTCCCCAGTCTCTATTAACTACCAGTCTGTCCTCAATTTATATGAAGCAATATTTTAAATTCTTCATATGAGTGCTATCATTTATATTTCTTTTACCTGGTTTCTTTAGTGTAGTCCAGTGATCTCCAGTTTTATCTACATTATTGCAAATGACAAGATTTCTTTTTATGCCTGGATAATACACTATAGTATTCATATCCCATGCTTTCTTTTTCATTTGTGAGAAATAGGCACTAAGGTTGTTTTAATTTCTTGGTTATTGTAAAGAATGTAATAGTAAAAATGGGGATATATGTCTTTTCAATACACCGACTCCATTTTCTTTGGATGTGTTTCTAGGGTAGGGACTGATCAATTGTATGGTAGTTACATTGTTAGTTTTTGATGAATCTCTATACTCTTTCAAAATAATGGTGCTAATTTACATCATGAATTAGTTATTTTTCTTATTTCTATAAACAGATACATGGCAAAATCATCTAAAGAAAAGACATATTTTGCTCATAATATCAGAGGTTTAAGTCCACTATTGCAGGGAGATAGAATGTAAGAGCTCATACACTGGCAGATAGCAAAGAATACAGAATGAATACTCTACTGGACACTGGAATAATGCTGTCTGCATTCATGATGGCATATTCCCTTCTAATTAATTGGCTTGAAATGCTCTTACAAAAACATTTGAGATGCCATTTCTGAATATTCTACTTGCAATCACACAGTGAAGAGTAATTACAGAAAATTGCTACCAAGAATGATTAAAGGTTCCCTCCTTTCAACATCTCTGGCAACACATGATATTTTTAATCTTTTTGGTAATGGCTGTTGATGATTGTTTTACTTTTTTACTCTTTAGAGTCTTTTGGAGCCCACCATCCAGCTTCAAGTAAATCACACATGAAGATTTATTATTATTATTTATAAATGTGCAGCCTTAGCTTGACTTATTTTTTTGCCAGCTTTTCTAAACTTAAATTATTCCATCTATCTTTTGCTTCTGAACTTTTTCCTCTTCTTACTTCTATATATCTTCTCTTCACTCTTACTCCATTGTTGGCTGTGTGGTTGGCTGGCTAGATGGCTCCTATTGTCCTCCTTCCTTGTTCTTGCTCCTTGATCTTCCTCTCCTCAATTTTCTCCTATTCACTTTTTTCTGCCTTCCAGCCCCATCTATCTTTTCTCCTGCCTCACTATTTTCAATTCATCTCTTTATTAGACTATCAGGTGTTTTAGATAGGCAAAATAACAGCTTCACAAAAGTAAACCAATGCAATATAAAAGAATATAACACATCTTTGCATCATTAAAAGAAGTGTTCCACAGCATAAACAAATGTAACATAACTTAAAATAATATTCCACAACAATGACTGTTTTTGCTGTGGTTCAGCATTGATTTCCATGATGATTAGTTTGTAGAGCAGTTTTTCATAGTACTTTATATGCTTTCTCTTGGGAATGCCTAGGTCTATTACACCCCAGACCTTTTGTGATAGGGTTCCCTGTATATCTCTGGCTGGTCTCAAAATTACTATGTAGACCAGGTTGGCTTTGGACTCATGGAGATCTGTTTGCCTTTCTCTGTAGTGCTGGAATCTACTGAATCCTTTTAATTGGCTTATTTGCATTATAGCTATTGAGTTTTGGAACTGTTCATATCTGTTTGTATTGTATTTCACTCTATAGTTGTTTTGCTCGATTAAGGTTTTTTACTTGCTTGGAATCCATTTTGTATACTTTTGCTTTGCTTTTATATGTGGGGGAAATCTTAAGCAAAAACCTTTCAAAAATGAGACATTTTCTTTCCACTATCTGAAGTTTTCACCCTATTAGATTCTTCATTTCATACTTATAATAATTATGTTCATAACATTAGACAAAATATTCTGAGGTTAAATCTTAAAGTATTCATTTAATTTTTATGTTAGAAAGTATTTGATAATGTTGGTTTTAAAATTTTAATTAACATGGTACATACTCAATTATATTTATTTGCCAAGTAGTTTAAGTAAAATTGGGAATTTAATTTTACTGATTTTCTGGAAATTATTGAAAATTAGTGACCTTTCAATTGATTTTTAAAAATGTAGGAGTTAAAGAGCTTCTAGAAATGAGATAATTAGAGACTATGAGGGGGAGTCTAGTAGGTGTTCTTGGTTATTTTAAATCATAAGACATTTTACATTGTTATCAAGTGAATATGACCTGCGCTTTCAAATAAAAATTTATAAAATCACTTTGATCATTTATATTTTAAAATTCATTTTTGTCGAATTTGACTTGCATTAGACAGGGTTAATACAGTCATAATAAATGTCCTACATTTGTTTTAAAATATATGCTAGAGTCAACTTTCGAGTGTATTAAATAGTGAACATGAAATACCAATTATGCTTAGTTCAGTTATTTTCAATTCAGGACATATTTTGTCAGAAAAACAGTGTTCTAAAGAGAGCCTTAGTCGTATCCTTTATATGTGTATGACATTTTACCTGAAACACGTATAATAGCTTCCTAATTTCCTCACATTTGTTATTGCTGCCCTCCAAACAGACTCTGGCAGAACATGGTGAGTCAACTCTCTGCTTTACCAAAAAAGAAAAGGTAATTGTTCATTAACATCAACTGGGTGTGAAGCCTTTTGTATTTTGATCCTGCATGGGTAGGTCTCATTATATAGAGGCCTAAAGTTCCCTGGCACTAACCAGTCTCAGGTCCTTACTGTTCAAAAACACAATTCCTTCAAAACAAAACAAAACATCTCTGCCTTTTTGTAGATGGAAATCAGTAAAACTATCTTCCAAATGAAGCATTTTTGAGGCTTGTGGACAAATGGTCCTTGTGTCTTTTTTAGTTCTCCCTCCTTCCTATTCAGGATTTTCTGAAAATTTTTCTTATGCTAAATATAATTTGTTTCACCAAAAGGAGGCACAGATGCTTTCAGTCTTTCTGAATTTTACTAACTGCAGACATATATACCCATCTATACTGCAGTATAAAACATTGGTGACTGACAAATCACCTACACCATCCTTCATCACATTTCATTGTCCTTCATTTCGTTCCCATAGAGAATCATTTATGCCCACTTGTCTGTTCTGTGGGGCCCATCGAGTTTCTCTAAAATTCCTTTAAGCTTTGCCTGAAATTCCCTAATCTCCTCTTACGGTGCAGTGAATGAGGAATATAAGCTTGTCAATTATGTTGGCCTAGTGGACACTCTGATTTAGCCTCTTCTAAGATTTTTCTTCTTTGGCATATTATGTATTTCTGTACCCTTTCACCTGTTTAATCTCTCTGTTTTCAGTTTATTTCAATGAGTGGAGGGAAGTGTCTATTCATTCTTAAAGTAAACACTACTCACCATGTCATAGAAGAATTTAACTGTTCTTTTGTCAATGCCTCTCTCTGACCTGAATGAAGCAGCTTTGTAAATGTTTGTTTTTGCTTTTTTTGATTTCTTAATTTAACAAGTAATTATAATTGCCTTGTAATTAGAATTTGGCTTACTATGAAGATTTGCTTCAATGAAATGTTTCTGGACTTTCAAAGTTGCGTGTCCAGCCTAGGGTTACAGCATATTTACCTGTTTAGCACCATAATGCCAACTCCCACTAACTAGCTTGAGTATTATATGGTTCCAAAATAATATTTTATACTATCCCCCTTTTTTGTTTTTCCATTTGTCTGTCAATAGAAAGTAATCAGTTGTTATGAAGTCATGTTAAAGTTTTTTAAATGTTTAATTTTTTGAGATTATAATACAATTGCAGTATTTCTTCTTTTCTTACTTCTAAACCTTCCCATTTATTCCTCTCTGCTTTCCTTCAAATTTGGGGCCTCTATTTTCAATAACTCTTGCTGCATTCACATATGTATATTCCTAAATATAATCTGTTCAGTTAGTGCAATGCTACATGTATGAATGCTTTCAGGGTTGAGTGTTTGGCGCAGGACAACCAATTGATAAGTTCTTCCCTGGGGAAGACCACCACCCTCACTCCCAGCTTCTCTCTGTTGCTTATAGTTCTTTGTGTAGGAATGAGGACCCATCGACTTTTAACAATGACAATTTTATTTTTATACTGATAAATCAGTTTTAGAATAGCATATTAAGGGCCAAAGCACCCACTAAAGAGTGGGCCTGTTTAAAAAAATTCTTCTGTCTCAGCATTATTTGAACAGATTATTTTTGTGTGTGTATTATTGTCTCCAAGTTTCTCATTCCTACTGATGAATAACTCCTCATTTTACAAAGCTGCTTGAATATGTCTTGAATTTTAAAAATAAAGTTTCTTCTTCTTCTTTTCTTCTTCTTCTTCTTCTTCTTCTTCTTCTTCTTCTTCTTCTTCTTCTTCTTCTTCATTTAATAAAAAGCTAAACGACAAGACATATAGGCATGAAATCCAGAAACAGAAGATGCTATGAAGAAAGACAAAATTACCAGTCAGATGGAGAGGATGCAGGATGAGTACAGAATAAAGGTAACCAAACCACTTCAAAGGATGCAGATTAAAAGATTTGGGTTTATTTAACCTCTAAGAACTAGTTAGGATCAAGCCTAAGCTATTGGTTGAACTTTCATAATTAATAAGTCTCAGTGTGATTATTTGGGAGCTTGCAGGTGGGACAGAAAACTCCACCTACAAGTGCACCCAACATGTAGCACTAGGTAATGTGTTTATCTAATTATTCATTACCAATAAAAAACTCAGGAGTTAGATATCAGGGTAAGAACCCAATCAGAGAAGTGATGAGACCAGTGATTTTCTCTCTGTCCTTCATCCATCCAAAAGGACTGAGACCCTCTCTCAACCCTACCCTACTACTTTTCCTGTGTCTATCTTCAGTCATCAAAATCCTCTACAGTTAATTTTGGTCAGCTAGCAGTTCTCTCTACCCTCTGATTCAAAAAAGACTTTATTGTCAGTCTCAGGATCATCAGAATGAAATCAAAATATCATGCAACAGTTCCACTAGATATTTAGCAAATATGTTGGAGAAACAAGATATCATGGTGAAATACATATGAGAAATTTTCTAGTATAGACTAGTTCATGATGTATACATTTTAAACTGCTTTAATGATTATTAATGCTATGTAGCTGGCTAGAATATGAATAGTTACTTCCAGATTTGTATGGTGGAGAGTCTGCAGAATGATCTTACTGATTACATCTTGCTCTCTTTGGGATATTTAAAGTCATATCAGTAGGTATTAGATTTCAGGGATTTCTGTTGTAATTTAATATATTTAATCTTTAGAACTTAAAATTATTAATTCAATGGATGAAAATTGTCATGGTATATATCAACATGGCTAGTGATATTGTCATTATGTGGAGTATAGCATGGAAAGAATGGGTTTAGTCAGACATACTTTTTAGGTAAAGGTAAAATTGGATTGACTTGGTCACATATTCTTACCTATGAATTTTGCCAAAAGTACTCATGTATCAATCAGTCTGATTGATATGGCTTCTATTTTCACATAGTACATGCTTGATTTCCCAATTTCCAGATCTTGTATATGCTGAACAGAGGTCATAGGTATAATCATTTATATTCCTTCTGTCTTTGTGTGAATTGATGGAGTCTGGGTCAGCTGGAGTACCTGAGACTACCACCTCCAGTCCAAGAAACCGGGTCTATTCATCCTCATATGCTGAGTAAACATCATCATTTGTTAGGCATGCCTTGTTGCAAGAAACACATTGGGTACTTTTGAAATTACCCAGGGGCTACTTGAGGAAAATTCCAATCACAATTTATAACATAGAGTTGTTTTGTTTTGGCATTTCCCTACACCACCAGAAATATTAGTTGGTACAGCTAGTATAAGACAAAAATGGATATATTGCAAAACATTAAATATGTTCAAGAAAAGAAGAATCAGATCCTTGAGAATGATCTTTTCTCATCACTTTGCTTATCAAGTTGTGAACAGCACATTAATCTGATTAAAGTTTATGGGGATAACAGCATTTACTCATTAAGGGGCAAATGTGTGGAAGATGAGCACTGTGAATTCATAACTGTAAAGGAGGCACTCAGGATGAGGTGGAATCACCCCTTAAATAGTCAAATTTCATTTCAATTGAAAAAACTTTGCACAACCGAAAGAATGACAAAAATGCTATTGTTGAAGAAGAAGAGAGAAAAAAAAACTTTGGGAAGTTATGAATGTCTAAGATTTCCTGGGGTTATTTTTGCAAGGGTTGATTCATATTCAGATTAGCTTCCTGCCAGATGGAAGAAACACACAGTAAATCAGCTTCTGCAGGAGACAAATCAAAAAGAAGCACAGGCTGCTATTTAAAGGCTTTTCTTTCTTTTTTCTCATATTGATAGCACATATTAACCCACAGGGAATGTTATTGCAAAAAGACAAACCAATGAGGCGACCCTTCTATCCTTTAGGAAGGGTAAATCCTTTTGATTTCACTAGGTTGGGGGACACTATCTTCTTGGACTGAACAACCAGGAAAGGATTTCTGTTTAATGATGCCCAAGGTTCATGCATTCTAAGTAAAAATGAAAGAGTAAATGTGCCTAAATTAGCACAAACTCTTCCTTTTGCACCCCCGCACTATTTTTTTTCTGTTAATCACTGGTATTGAAAATATACATTATGGTAGGTATACAATAGATGAGACAGGTCTATGTCTTTGAAATATCTCTTTAGAAAGTGTACAGCATTTGTTTATGGTGTTGGTGACTCGCACGTTCTGCCTTTAAGGAGCAGCCTCTAAGCTGGCCCTGTGAGAACTGCAGGAATACTCTTATAGCATATGCCCTTCCCTGCACCACCCCTACTCTGGGCTGGAACTGAGGTCTCCTTGCACAGGGAATCAGACTCCTCCCTCAAATCATTTGTTTTTTTATTTCTGGATTTCATTTTTTAAAATTTGTTCTTGCCATACTACCTTTGCTCTGCTCTTCAATTCTGCCCCTTTTTGTTTACTTTGCTCTACACTTTCCTGGTATAGTTGAATAACTTGCGTAGACTGAGAGCATCCAGATTTGATTCATTCTTGTATACTGACTTGATGGTGAATCTTTGGACTTTCTCTGATCAGCATTGCAGGAAACTCTGAGGATGGTAACAGTTTGGCAGTTCTCAGTTGTTTACCAAAAACCCTCCCCAAAGTTAGTCTTTTCAAGAGCCTTTTAGGAGAGGTGCTGTTATTGTTGTTTATATCTGAGGAAGGAGTGTCAGTCAGTTGAGGAATCTTCTCAAAGATCACAGAATTTGTAATTAACAGAATTTTGCTTCCGACAAACAGGGATTTGAATAAAAATCCTTTCTCCTAAAACTTGTGTTATATTAGAGCTTTTCAAATTATAATGTGCCAATTAATCACCTGGAAATCTCATTAAAATGTAGATCATGATGCAGTAGATGTGAGATGTGACTTGAAAAATTTTGACTCATATGTTGCAAATAAGGCTTCCTGACATCACCCATTACAAGGCAGTGGGAGTATCACTCTTAATTTTACATAAAACAAATGTTCTTAGCAAAGGAAGATTGTAAAGATAAAAGAGAACCTTATATAATAACAAAGGGTGTGATTCTATAAGATGGTGGCTCCATCAGGAGAATCAAATCCACATGAAAGGGATCTGTGGCCTTATAATCAAGATCCTATAGACACCCTTTCTGGTCCCACCATATGAGGACATAGCTGAAAGACAGAAGTCAGCTAATAAAGATATAAGGTACTTAGAAGGAAACAGATTTGCCATTTCTTTTTAATCCAGGAATTCTCAGCCTCTTTTCATAGCTTGGAGAAATAAATTGGTGTTTCTAAGCAACCCAGTTTCCGGCATTTTGTTATAGCAGCCTGAAACAACTAAGACACTATCTTTAATTTATACATGGTTAGCAACAGAGCATCAAAATATATGTGGCTAAAAAGTGGTGGGTAGTCTACAACTATTGCATGGGGATATGGTTACTGTAAGAATTTTGAATTTCTTGTGAAATGTGAATAATATTAATGACTACTCAATAGTATGAACTTCAGGGTTCACTATGTTAACACATGTAATGGCCTTAGAATACTACTTGACACTCTGAAAAAGCTCAAAGACTGCCAGCCTTTGTTGTTACTATTGCACTATTGTTATTGTAGCCTTCCTAGAAAAATTATTATTTCCTCTGCTTGACATATAGGTTATTATGTTAATCTGTTACCTTTGTGTTTTTCTTCTGCGTACCTAGTAAGAAGAAAAGGTAGCAGATGATTATAGGGATGTTATAAAAAGCAGATGACAGTAAAGTTATCTATTTCGCCACTGCTTCCCTCAACATGACTTCTGATGAACTAAAAGGAAAGAGAGAACTGCTGAGAGCAAAGATCAATGAAACCTATTTCTCCTCACATTTTTATCCTTTTGTTTTAGTTCATCTCTTAGACTGTCCATATAGAGGACTCAAGGGACAGAGTAAATGAGATCCTTCCCCATGCCCTCACTCAGGTTTCCCTTTGTCTAGTGTCAGTAGAAATACTGCAGAAGGATAAGGTGGCATAAAAATTTATAAGGCAGTTGGAAAGTAAAAATATACATTTGGTGCAATAAGCATAAAGGAGACAATGCACTCTTGTTTATAGGAAGTCTTAGGAGGCAGCATTTCATGCCTTGGAGAGGAATCCAATTTGTGTTACATGAAAAACTCCAGAAAAATTCAAGACTCAGCCCTTCGCTGTTGTTCCTTAATCCTAGTTAAATATAGATAACAGTCCATAAGCTTTCTTCTCAATGGAGAAGGGAGGAGGCAACGTTTATTGCGCAACTACTATGGAGAAATTACCCAAGTTCATTCATCCTCCAAACAAAGAACAAGGCAGGTTTTATACATTCATCTCTTAGGCCATAAAACTTTCCACAAAATCCATGAAACATTAGTACACAAAGAAAGTCTTAACAGATACAGGACAGCTGAAGAGACACTCTGCATCTTATCTGACCACCTAAGTTGGATAAAAACAACAAAATAAACAGCAGGCAATATGCAAATGCATTGGTGCTAAACAACTTATTACAGAAGGAAATTATTAAATTTTAAAAGCTGAATAGAAAAGAAAATACAACATATTCAGACTTATGTGACACAATGAAGGCAATTCTAAGAGTTAGATTCATAGCATTAAGGGCCTATATTAAAAAAAAAAAACAAAATCCGCGGTGTCTTATTGTAGGTGGATTTTCCTGTCCCTATAGTTCACTCCGAAATCACAATACTAAGACTGATACTCAGCAGATAGCGTTGGCTTGTTTATTAACTATCTCTTTTAACTTAAATTAACCCATATAAAAATTTTAATCTACATTCTTTTACTTGGCTCTGTTACCTTTCCTTTGTAATGCCCATGTTGCTTCCTCTGCCTTTTGCTGGTCACTCTACACTTCTTTCCAGTGTCCTCTGTGCCTGGAAATCCTGCCTAGCTATTGGTCGTTCAACTTCTTATCAAGCCAATAAGAGTGTAAAATTCTTCACATTGTACAAAAAGATAATTTCACAACATCTCATATTAACAACTTAACTATACACTTGAATGCTCTGGAAAAAAACAAGATGAAATAACACTCAAAGTATAGATAGATATAGATAGATATGACACTATAGATAGGAATAGCACTCAAAGTATAGATAGTATAGAGTCTTACTAGAGATTCAAGGTTTAAGCCAACTGCAGAAGTATCCATAGCAACCAAATTGCAATCAGGGCTTTATTCTCCAACCAGTGTAATTTCAAAAACTCTATTTAAAATTTTAAAAATTTTATTTAATGTGTATTTGTATTTTGCCTGTTTAGTGTGTGTGTGTGTGTGTGTGTGTGTGTGTGTGTGTGTGTGTGAAGGTATCAGAAGGTATCAGATCCCCTGAAGCTAGAGTCACAGGCCATTATGAACTGCCATGTGGTTGCTGTGAATGGAATCAGGGTTCCTCTAGAAGAGCACTCGGTGCTCTTAACTGCTGAGTCATCTCTCCAGCCCCTAAAAGCTCTTACATTTTCAATTTCTGTCAAAAATATATTTGTGAGTCTAAGAAAATAATTTGTGGCTCTTTTAGAAAGACTGTTTATGATACAAATTGAACTTCTGCAGATACTACCTTCTTTACAATATAAGTTTTGGCTTCTGATGCAGGAAAACTTCCTTTCCACAAGTTAGAAGGTTGTCTCCTCTCAGAACTCTATAAAGGTGATTGGTTGGTTCCTCTGAGATGCATAACCTTCTGGAAGAAGAATACATAGATTTGGAATCAGACCACTCTGATTTCCAGTCTTAGTTTTCTGATTCCTTTGTTGATAACTTCGGGCAGTTTCATATGCTCTGTGAGCCTCAAGGCCCGTCTCACAATCCTATTTCTATCTTCCATCTTCTTATTATCAGCTAAAATACTTAAGAGATAAATAGATCTTTATAGATTTTGTCAGTTTGTGTGAATTAAGCATTGCCACAATAATGAAGTGCAATATTCCCCCAGGCTTCATGGATTAAGTTGACTAAGGATCTCTGTTTTCTTTGTTTAAAAGCTGGGCAGATTGCTTTGTGTGCTTCCTTGTGAGGTACAGGTTGAAGGCAAAAGAACTACTTCAGGGGGTGTATCTCTTGTAACCTCCAGCTTTCTCCAAGTAGGTATGCTGTGAAATAGTTTTTTTTTTTGTTTACTGTGAATAAGTATTACTCTCATTGGTTTAATAAAGAGTCAGCTGGCCAATAGCTAGGCAGGAAGAGGTTAGGTGGAAGAGCCAAACTGAGAGAATGATGGGAAGAAGAAAGATGGAGTCACCAGCCCGACACAGATGAAATAGGACATGAACCTGCCATGCTGAAAAATGGTACAGCTATGTGATAGAGCCTATGCCTATAAGAAATATTGGTTAATTTAAGTTGAAAGAACTAGATAATAACAAGCATAAGCTATCGGCTAAGCATTTATAATTAATAATATGTCTCTGTATGGTTATTTGGGAGCTGGCTGACACGACAGAAAACCCAGCCTACATAGGTTTCACACAAGTAATTGAAACCTAGGCTGTCCTATGCTGAATTCATTCCCTTTTATACAGTACAAGCCATGTCTTTCAGAAAGTTTGTGTAGGGTTAATGTTACTTCCTTCCCTTACTTCTCTAAGTTGAACCTCATCCTTGCTTCCTCCTTTCCTTTTCTCTATATTCAACCAGCAGCCATGCTAGATCAAACTGAAATCTGTCCTTTATATTACTGCTACAGTAGAAACCCTTTTCATTTTTGTGTGCTTGCTTCTATTATTCTATTCTGTTGTTTGGGGGAAAGTAGTCTTTCAACAGCTTTGATTTTTGCAGTGCTGGTAATTGAACCTAGTGCTTCACATATGCTAATTAAGTGTTCTGCCATTAATATAGACCATTAGCTATTTAAATGTCTTTGTTTTGACACAGGCTGCGAACTCATTTAGAGCAGAGGCAGGCCTTAAGCTTGTGCTCTGACTTCAGCTTCCATATTGTCTGAGATTATAGGCCTGCATCACTAGAGGCAGATAAAATTGCTTTTCCCGTTTATATATGGTATATATTTGTGTGTGTGTGTGTTAAAAATAGAAAGGTTGATTCTATTAACAACCTATGAATCTCTTACATTATGTTTTCATGTTCAAGGTCATCTTATGATCCAAACTGCTATAACAATATTTCTGTTTTGTTGAAGCCGATTATCTAAATCAAGTGTCTTCAAGGAAACATCAAGTATATTTTTACATAGTTTTCCCTTGAATGTTATAGTGTAGAATTTAATCACACCAGCTGCGAGGGAAGCAGAGACATAGAGTATTAAATCTGTGTGGTGATGTAACTGGCTTGTGGTAGAAGTTCTTTGTCTAAAAGAGGAGATATTATTCTCAAAGGCAACTGTTTTGGTTAGGGTTTCCATTGCTGTGATGAAACACCATAACCAAAGCAAGTTGGGGAAGAATGGGTTTATTTGGCTTACACTTCCTCATTGTTGTTCATCCCCAGAGAAAGTTAGGAGAAGAACTCAAGCAGGTCAGGATCCTGGAGGCAGGATCTGATACAGAGGCCATGGAAGGGGTATTGCTTACTGGCTTGCTTCCCCTGGCTTGCTCAACCCACCTTCTTATAGAACCCAGGACCACCAGCCCAGGGATGGCCCCACCTACAATGGTCTGGGCCCTACCCCATTGATTACTAATTAAGAAAATGCTTTACAGCTGGGTCTTATGAAGGCATTGCCTCAACTCAGGCTCCTTCCTCCCTGATGACTCTGGTTTGTGTCAAGTTGACACACAAAACCAACTAGTACAACAGCCAAGAATGTCTGTCTGTCTAGCACCTGGAAAGTATTGATAGCTTCCAGGAAATGTTGAGGTATGGATTGGTGGTGTCCTTGTACACTTTCCTGTCTTTGATTTGCTTTGCTTCTCTGTGAGTTATAAAGTTCATTAGGAACTTCTTCTCTGACCTATCTGCAACATGCTGATATGTACAAAGTCTTACTTCCCAGAAGGGTTTCCTTGTTTGGAAAGGGATTATTAGGTTTTTTTTTTTTTGGTACATCTGCTCTCACATTCACTTTGTGCATCTGTATCCTTTGCTTGGAACAAAGGCAATGTGTTTCAAATTATTCTGCTTCACTTTATCTAGTCCTGTTTCAGAATAAGATATGCTAAACATCACTGGGATGATTAAGCTTAGAGCTGGGTTTCTTTCAGGATTTGACTTTTAATAGGCCATAGAGCATTAAATGAAAGAGAAATTCTTATAGCCAAATGTCAGGGCCATCTTTGGATGGGATTGGGGGACCCTCACCCTTTCATTTCTCTGACCTGCTGTAATCATCATCCCATCCTCCCATCTTTCCCATCTGCCAGTACTTAGGTTTTCTCCTTCCCTCATTATAACATCTGTGAGCAGTGCTTGTTTAACATCCCTCTTATGTTTGGGGTAAAATGTAGACATAGTAGTAGGTCAAGTATCTTCTGCCATCCAGTTCCCATACATTGCAGTTTCCTCCAGTGGCTCCCGAATTACTATTTTAGGCAGTTCTTCTCGACATCATTGCCTGTAGATTGCGCAAAGTTCAGATGGGCTCACCCCTCCTCAGTTGAAGGCTGTTGAGGGAAGAGTCACTGTCTTCAGTGAGATAAACCAGTGGTGGGTCCTTCATTCTCTAGAGGATAATTCCACTTGTATGCCCAGGTGGGCACCCTTGGTTAACTTCAGTGGAACACATATACCAAAAGAAAATAAGCAGATAGTGAGAGGGGGACTTGTGAGGAAGAAGGGTGCTGAGATGGAAGTGATGAAGGCAGGAGGGGATAAGAAAGGGTGGGGGATGAGTGTAGCCAGTATATGTTATATTCATGCATGAATCTGGGAAAGAATAGATCAGTAAAATGGGAAAAAACAAAGAAAATAAACAAGTAACTTATTATGACTGAGTATTTTTTTTATTAAATTGAACCAGTCTGTAGGTGAACTTTGTTGTGAATCTAAATTTGAATTAGTTTGCAAAAGTAATTTTTTCAGGATAGAAGCATCAATTGTGAAGATATAATCACAGAAATTCAATGATTAGAATGAATTAGATGTTACAAAAAGTAGGTTTACATCAACCTCTAGTAATAAGTAGTGGATACAATTCACCATAACAGATGGGATGCTAATTTGGAATATTGATTTAAAATTTGAAGTGGTCGCAAATAACATTGTTATCTTCATTTTCTCAAATGAAAAAATAATTGGAAATGCCTAATTGATTCATAAGGCATTCTGAAATTAGGGCTTATAAGATGTTTGTATTAGCTCCTAAAATCAAAAGAAGATACTTCTTTCATAATGACACATATTTAGAACAGATTGGGCCACTATTCTTTCACCTTCACTCCCATGCACATGTTTATACACACATGTGCATAAAATTAAAAATGAATAAGTATGAATTTTAAAACCTAGAACAAAATAAATATAAATTGGTACATGACAGGAGACAAAAAAGACATTAGCATAAATAAACTAGATGAAAGTAAAAGACCAGTACATAAAATCAATAAAACCATTTTTTTTCTCTAAAGATAAACATTGGCAAATTTTACAGACAAACTCACCAAAAGAAGGGTAAAAAATCCCAAATTAGGGAAGTTAGAGATGAAAAGGGAGTGTTAGAAGAGAATACACTGAAATCCCTAGGATTATTGGGTAATGCTTTTCAAATTTCCAGACAGTTGCTTTTCCTTTTTTTTATTTTTTGTATTTATTGTTAAAAGAAAAATTTACATTTACTCTCCTTGTCCCAGGCCCTCCTGTTCCCCCACTACCCCACCGCCCTCCCCCTGCTTCCTTAAGATGGGGCAGGATACCCTGCCCTGTGGGAAGCCCAAGGCCC
>JAQHUG010000680.1:69391-109774 GCA_028555095.1 Dicrostonyx torquatus
AAAGGGAAGAAGAAGAGGAGAGAGAAAGAGAGGAAAAGAAGACGGAGAGAGAGAGAGAGAGAGAGAGAGAGAGAGAGAGAGAGAGAGAGAGAGAACAGAAGAAGCGCACCTGCTTCTTCCAGGGACAGCGAGAGTGAAATCTGCAAACTGCAGACAGGCTGGCAAGAAGTGAGCTGGCTTGCCCTTAAAGGGACAGAATCCATTACAGATAGCCTGCCAATTACACATTGGCTTTTGTTGAAGAACACATTTCAGAATCCAACCTTTCAGAAGTCAAGTCTGAGAAACTTGATATTTAATAACAGTCAACAAGGGTTTGGCTACATTATAGGCTAGCAGTATCACTCTACTTGAGGTTTATCTCTACTCCTTGTGACCTTGGGCAGGTTTCCTCCTGCTTTAATTCCCAGTTTTCTTACCTATGGAGTTGGGAACAGATGCACTCAGAAGGAACTGCCTGTGTAATGCTGCCAGTACGTGTTTCTGGGAAATGCCATATTTTAGTGTGCAAAGATGCAGGTAGTTTAAAAACAATTGGCTATTGTCCTGGCTAATTGTGAAGCTACATGTGAGAGAAGTCTTAGGAAACTGAGTAGCTTTTTTATTTTCATTTTTTTCCCTGTAATCTCAGAAAAGATTTGGCTCATAACCCACAAAGACATTATGGAAATGACCCTATTCATTTTGCCTATGCCATGCACTTTTAAATAATGATTACTTTCTACTGCTTCATTATGTAGCTAGGAGATGTACTTTGAATTGCATGTTAACTTCCACCCGTGCAATAAGTATTTCTGTATCATCCTGCACTATATCATGTGTACTTATGGAACAATAAAATTTCTACCTTTTACTTTCCCCATAGAACTGTTTTGAATGCGATTCTTCTGATGGAAAATTTTCCACAAAGATATTAATAAGTCAAGTGCAATCTTTAGTTTCAAATCTGTAAAACCCATTTTAATTAATTAATATATATAATCACACAAAGTGATTCCTATGTTGTATGGCAGTAGACAGTAGAGGGTAAATTTCTTCTGCATGGATGCAGAAATCACACTGCTTTTCTCTTCTGTATGATGTTTAAAGATGTGCTTGAAGGTTAAGGTAAAATCAGTTTTGCCACATAGTTACATGCAACACATGTATCTTGCTTTTGAGTGACTTGCATATGTCTCAGAGATACGTTGTTCGGTGTAAACTCTTGATGTTCACCTGAGTTTATGGTCTCTTTGGTGTAACAGTGTGCCTACTGTTAAGCTTTGCTGACCATGTGATACTCTTATAGGGACTGCTGATTGGCTTTGAGTTTCTTTTCTCACCTGCTTACATATTGGTCCAAGGGCTCCCTGATGATTTTATTCAGTGGCAACCCAAGCTAGTATAAGTGGCAGTGTTATTAAATCATGATCAATGGAATGTAGCGAAATTGAACCTTGGAGCATCTGGAAATGTTCACAGAATTCTTAGTGCCTTTGGACTTTTCCTGTTGACTGGACTGCACATCAGTCTGAAGGAGGCACCACTATTTGAGCTATGGAATGGGAAAGGCATGTTGAGACAGGTCAAATAAGATACTCTAACCTCTAACTCTTGCTGCGAACTCATACTGGTGAAATCAACACAAATGGCTCCTTAAGTGAAAGAAATCGATTGTTAAGCCAAGGTCATTCTATTTGTTCCTTTAAATAGTCTTTGGAGTAGAAGAAACCACATTTCTTCTCAATTAAAGAAAATCTTTTTTATACTCCACAAGATGGTTTTGTTTGTTGCTTCTTGTCTTTACTACACTAATTGTGTCATGAATTCATGGGGAATAGTTTTCAGTTAGTTCATGGTGCTTCTAAAAGCGTTTGTATCTATTGGTGGGGCAGAATAACATTCCAGTGGATCACTGATGGCATTCCTTTTTTGCTCCCCCAATCATTTTTCTTCACATGTTTTAGAAAATAAACTTAGCTTTCAGAGGGCTTAGTACATTTAACATATTGAATATCTGCACAAGAATCTTACTCTTGTTTTTAAAAAAAGAATTTATTAATTCGAGAATTTCATGTGATGTATTTTAGTTAGCTTCATCTGTCTCCCAAATTTTCCTCCACCCGCCTTAATCAAGCAATCTTATGGTTTTTTCTCTTTTGACCCATAAAGTCCAGCTTCTGACTACTTCCGAGTGTGGAGGACTGCCCTGCAGTGTGGCAGTATACCAGGTGTCAAACCATTCAAAAAAGACTGAATTTTCCTCTCCTAGAGTCAATTAAATGCTAACAGCTCCTTATCTAGGGGTGATTTTCTGTTGTTTGCTCCATTTCTGCCCTGCATTTTTTTTCTGTCTTGATCTTGTGCAGGTTTTGTGTATAATGTCACAGTCACTGTGAGTTCATACGTGCATGTACCCTACTGTGTTCAAAATATGTAGCATGAATCTAATTGGTCTTAATAATAAAAATCTCGACTCAGATAGTAGAGGGTGAAAGTTGAAAGATCAGAGAAGTAAAGCAGCCAGTCACTAGAGTTCTTACCTCTACAACATCCTCAGAATGAAAAGGGCCGAGCTCTTGTCTACACCTAACTTATTAAGTCCTCTTTCGGCCAGCCATATCACTTCCTGTTTCTTATTCCCTAGTGCTGGCATTAAAGGCATGTGCCTCTCAAGTGCTGGGATTAAAAGTGTGTGCCACCACTTCCTGGTTTACTATGTATGGCTAGTTCCATACTCAGATCTCCAAGCAAGCTTTATTTGCTCGCACACAAACAAAATATCACCACAAGAATACACTGTTTACTTGAAGTTATTTTCCACCTCTGGCTCTTAAAATAATCACACCCAAACAAAAGGATCCCTGAACCTTGAGGGGAGGGGTGTGACATAGCTGTTTAGGGCTGAATGCACTGACTTCTCTTATTCTATATACACTGATTAGTTGTGCATCTTTTATTAATTGGCATATACTGCAAGAAGAAGCTCCTCTAATTAGGTTTGAGCAATGCACTCATCAATGATTATAGCAATAAATCATTAAGAGTCATTTTATGGCTATGTCCATTTAGCAGAATAAATAGTAGCAGGTTTGGTCCTAGGATGCCTGACTGATATAGCCACGGAGTCTTGCCCTTATTGACAATGTCAAGTATGGGTTCCAAGTCATGGAGCACACCTTCAATTCAATCACAAACCAGTTAGGTACTCCCATAGCATTGATATCACCTTGGCACCAATGGGCATGTCATGTCAGGGAGGTTGTTATTAAAACTCGTAGGGTTCATAGCTGGATAAGGGTGATGATTGCCTTTCTCCCAGGGTAGCATGCATAGCACTAGCAAGTGCCATGAAGGCTATCCAGTAGAGATGAAGCTTCCAGATCATTAACAATTTGATTTTTCTATGTTGTGTGACTCATGTTTGTTGTGTCTTCAGCAATAGGGTGTTACCATCAATTCCTAGAGCATAACAACGAAAAATTGCTACAACCTGTAAAGTTGGTGAGTCTATGGGACTTGATTACTCAACAACTCAAAACCCTAACTTGCTTGTATGTACCAGTGACATTCTGGAAAACATTTTCAGGATAACTATATATAACATATATTATTATAACAGCTAAAGAAAATCCCAGTATAGTTGGAAATTATAGAAATAATGTATGTGAAAGGACTTCTTATGCTTGCTTGGATCATTCCTTTCCTTTCTTTAATGAATTTATCTTGGTTTGTCCTGTCCTCTTACAATAATTCTGGATTATAAAGTCATGGGTACTATAAGATCTGAAAAATTTCCCTTCCTGTGGGCAGACACATTCTATGCTATATTTGTTACTTTGACCTTCATGAACAATTATGCATAGCAATTCTCTGATATGCTCTCTGCATTCTCTGAGCTATAAGCAGTATTTTTTATAAGAGGCACTTTTGATTATTAGCTTCACTGAAAGTAATAGGCAGGCAGATTTGTGGTACTGTCTATTTCTATGTGTATTCAAGATTGCATTGCCACTTCATAACGCTTCTCATTATTCACGAGCTGATTAGACAGACTATAGAAACCAAATGGAAAATGCCACAATTTATTTGCCTTGAAGAGCATATTATAAAAAACATTATAAACAATAAAATTATTCAGAATTAATACAACATAAAACATTTTCCCCATAGTATAAAATCATTTGTAGAGTTGGATCATATCAGGATAGCAACGAAACATTTTGTTAGCTTTCATTTATAGTCCTAATAACAGCTTTTACTCTCATATTCTGTCTGTCTGTCTGTCTGTTTCTATAAATATGTGTATCTGTCTCTCTCACAGTTAAGAAGATAGCAGCAAAGTTTTGGAGCAAGAGATAATCTAATTGAACATTATATGTAATATTTGATAAAAATTGTTCATATTTGTATTTTAATATGTACACAAAAACTATTCGGAAAGACAAAAATCACATTCAAGTCAGGAAGTTTAATTGCAACAAAAGGAGAATATTAGTTTGTCTATGAATATAAAATGTTAGCCATTCTCTGTTTTTTTTTTTTTTTATGTGATGCACTATTCTTTCACCTTTAAAATGTTGGTTTGGGGCACTTAATGCTATGAAGTGTTACAATAAGATGTTGAGGCATTTTATCCCTTCTTTATTAGAATTAAAGATATTTGTCTACAATTAAAGCTTAAAGAAATCTGTGCTTAATGTTCTGCTCCTAACTGCAACAATGCATCATTGTGGCACCTCCATTAGCTTGTTCAATATTCCAGAGACTGCTGTGCCTGGCAGCTGGAGAACACAAGGACAACAAACTGTGAGGGCTAGTTTTTCATTCATATATGTGTTAACGTCTTAAATGCTAATTAATGAACAATGAACTCATGACTCATTCAAATCTGATACAAGGCAATTTTCTTTCTGTCTCAATTTAGAACCTTAAATGGAAATAGGAGTCTCATAGAAAGCCAGTTATACTTTCAGTTTCCAGGCAAGAAACTCTTAAAGAATGGATTGATACTTGGAGAAAGAATTTTGAAACTTTTGCTTATCTGTGTATATCTGTTTGTATGTCATGTTTGACTGAGTGCCTGCAGAGACCAGAAGAGGGCATCAGAAATCCTAGAGCTGGAGTTATATAGTTTAATCTGCCTAATATGGGTGCAAGGAAGTGAACCTGGGTCTTCTACAAGAGCAACTTCGGTGCTGAGTTATTGTCTCCTGCCCCAGATAAAGAATTCTGAAACAAAATTTTATTTGTTTGTTACAATAGGAAAATCCACAAATGGTTTCTAGACTTGCTAAGAGAAAAGTGGTTATGTTTGAGGGCCATATGGACAGTTTACTATTTCAGGTGTCTGTCATGTGCTGTTTATGTAGGTTCAGGACCAGGATTCACTAATTCTATCAAACATTGTTTATGATAATTTCTTTAGGTTAGTTCTGAGCTGTGTAATTTATGCTCAATATCTGTGTGACTGTGTTCTATTAAAAAAAAAAAACTATGTCCAATGGCCAAGAAGTGCTATAATCACTTACTTAAGTCATATAAAACACCTCATGGCAGATTGCTTTGATAACAGGACACTTATTTCTTTCCAGGTTTGGGGGTGGAGAAAATGACTGTCGAGGAAAGTCATCATGCAGATGCACACTACTGCTGAAGCATACCGTGGTAAATCCATGTTCTGCAACAAGTCCTCAGTAATGGGTGCTTAATGACAAAAGAGATTTCTTATACTACTTTGTGTGGTTGTAGATGTATGTATAGAGTTATCTTTGGAACTGAATCTGTAGGTGTACTGATGCATTTTTGGGAAAAATAAGTTGTATATCTTAGGAAATGATGAAGCAGGTTTTTTTTCCTAGCAGTGGTTCATTCTCTAGAGTCTTTTTATCTTTCGTTTTGTGTGTGTGTGTGTGTGTAAAACTATAAAGAGGTCTGATTTGTGAGGACTATAGATTTTTCTCTAGTTAAAGGTCAGGTGCTGAGCAATTGATTTGATTGCTGAGCCGTTGGGTCATTTAGTTGCCTAAAATAACCCTGTTGCAAACGCTCACTGTTGAGCCCATTTGGACTCTGTACTCAGAGCTTCTGCTGGGTTCTTTGAGAAATACGTTTGAAGCAAAGCACAAAATTCAGTAAGATGTATACATATCACAGGATTGGAAAATTTGTAAGTGGGGTTCTTTGTGATTTCAGAATAAAAGGAAGGCAAATATCATTTCTCTTTTTGTCATATTCAAAACTACATCAACTCTGACAAGTCAGTTACAGGTCTGTGTCTATAAAATATTCCCACAAAGGACTGGACTGCATGGAGTGCAGAAGTATGTGTTTGTGAACTGAATGAGAATGCTGGGTGCACAGAGGAAGGGAGTCAGGGATTGGATAGGTAGACCAATGTCCAACTCTGCCTTCTTCAGAATATTACTTTGAAAATGCCTTTCTGATCTTATTCTATAGAATTCAAAGTAAGCTGAAATAAAACCACTATAAGGAAAATCACTGGGTTTGGAGTTCGAGGTTTTGGTTATGTTCATTCAACCTCAAACCTAGTGAACTCCTATGAGGGTGCTCCAACTTTCTTATGCAAAATATCAAGATTTGAGCCAACGCTCTCTAAGTTCTAAAGTTCTATACCTTCAAATCTGTATTTATCATTCAATTATCATTCTATGTATCACTATGTATCTATCTATGTATCACTATATTTGATCACTCTCTATCCATCTATCTACATGCTTATTCATATATACAAATAGATATACATATATAGAAAACTATATACATAATATGCACATGTATATTATACATACACATACACACGCATACACACATGCATGCGCACACACACACACACACTTATCCAATTTGCAGTGGAAAGCATAGAAAATTAGAATACAGTTAATACTGTTCCAAGTATTATTTGGAATTATTTTGACACTGACTAAATTTGTTAATTAGCTAAAGCAAGTCTCTCCCTTCATTATTGTTGAGGGTGATTTTCACCTATGATTCTTTTTAAGAATTTTGAAGGACAACTTTTGAATGTGTTTCTACATATATCTTATCAGAAAAAAATTATTTAAGATTGCCACTGTTTCAAGAAATTTCATTTTATGCCTAATAATACAATTTATTATTTCTGAGTTCATTTTGATGTTCTTTTTGTCTTTTTCTATTTTCCCCACATATTAGTCTACATATTTTAGCTTTTAATGTTTTTATGGTCTTCTTCAGGAAAAACGAATCTAGAATTGCTCTAAGTAGCTTTTATTAGTGTTGCCATTTTTCCTGATATGGCCATATTTATTAACTTGAATAACCCTGATTAGAAAGTACTTTTGGTATAATAATTTGAGGATTTTTTCCAGTGTTAGAGAACAAATGTAGGGGCTCATGCGTGGTAGGTAAGGACTCTACCATTAAGTTGCATCCCTGGAACAACTTCTACAGAGTTTGTAGTTCTTGAGAATGAAAATCATGGTGCCTGGTAATTTAACTACTTATATCAAAGTAGTTTTTAGACTCAGGTTGTTTCCTGCAAATCTGTCATCTTAAGCTATTAACGTGCTCCATGTTTGTTTAATCTCCATGTTCAAAATGGATTAAACTGTCTGTCTCTGTCTGCCTGTCTGTCTACCAATTCATTTTTCTATTTACTTTCTATGCACTTTACTATTATTAAGCATAAATTAAAGTACAAGAAAAAAGTTGTTTAAAGCATTTACATGTGGTTCTGGAAGTGGGAAGAAGAGGAGGGAGAAGAGGAGGGAGAAGAGGAGGGGAGAGAGAAGGCAGATGCTGATGCAATCTCTTGCTCTTTGAGGTTGCTGCTGCACAAGTGTCAGAGTGCTGTACTTAGACAATATTGTGAACAACTCAAGTAAGACAGTAGAAGTTGAAGTGGTAGAAAAGTGTTAGATGTGGAGGTTATAGGTGTCATACCTCTGACAATTAATCCTTTAAAGCTTCCATTTTCTTTCCAATAGAAAGCAAAATACACTACAAGATGTTGCCTGGGTGAGTCCATTTCTATCTAATCCTTTATTTATTTGCGCCAGACCTTAATGTTCACATTTTTTGTTTCTTTTATGATCTAGTCTTTGTCTTTGATCCAATATAAATTGTTTGCTTTTAGGCAATAGTTTCTTATTTTTTTAATCTCTTAAACAAGAGATTTCATAAATTCTTATTTTGTAAGCTTGTTGTGAGTATTAAATGAATATGTCATCTTTAAATGGTTTGGCAAAACATGGATTATTTTCAAGTGTATTTATTATCATTATTATTTTAATTCCTGATAACTTTGACTGAACCATAGTCCTGAAAGTACAGAAACTACATTTGGTATTAGTAATACCTATATTTTATTGAGTTTATTTTGATAGAGTAGGAAAAATATTACCTTTGAAATCCTGGTTCTGGTATTTACTAGCTTGGTGCTTTTGACTAGTTGCTTCTCTCCTGCTCTCGCCACACCTTCATTTATGGGAACTTTAGTGCCCCACGTAAAACTCAAGGATAGGACAAGTAAGGATATATTAAAGTAGTTCAATGAGAAGCAACACATGCTGCTTTGGAAGAATACAAGAATTGCAACATTTTTCTATTATATTTCTTAGTTCCTGTGTGTGTGTGTGTGTGCTGTGAATCATGTGTGGAAGTCAAAAAGAAAATTATAGGAGTCAATTCTTTCTTCCACTATGTGTGTCCCAGAAATTGAACTTTTTAGGTTGACAATAAGCACCTTAATTCACTGAGCCATATTATTTTTTTAACTTTTGATAATAATAATAATTACTATTATTATCTTATCTGTTTTATTATGAGTTTTTCCACTCTACTTTTTGATGTTGCAACTGTTCATAATAATTTCCTTTAAAGGTATCTTACTCCAGTATTGTTGCTAAAACAAAATACCTTAGAATGCCTAATTTGCAAATAATTCAAGTTTATCTTCTATAGCTCTGAAGAGTGGTGAATGAAGGATCTAGATGATTTGGTGTCTAGTGAGACTCAGTCGTTCTAAGGAGGAGCTTTTTGATATATCCTCTGCAGGTGGAAAGCTCTGTGCCTTATGAAGTAGAAGAGAGAAAAGAGCAAAACCAGAAAACAAGGTTCTGCCTTCAACTTTGTTTATAGAAACAGTAAATGACAAGTTCATGTTTAAATGACTTTCCCAAAGGCTTCACCTCATAGCATGAGGTGATATTTGTTATTACAGTCTAACCAAAGTTCAGTCGAAGAGTGGGGAGGAGTGGCAATATAAGCAAAGAAGTCACCCACTGAAATAGCTTACCTGAACTAATTGGAGCTCGCCAAATCCAGCCTGATTGGGAAGAATCCAGCATAGGACCAAACTGGGCCTTCTGAATGTGGGTGACAGTTGTATAGCTGTGGCAGGCTGTGGGGGTCACTGACAGTGGCGCCAGGATTTATCCCTATTGCTTGTACTGGCTTTTTAGGAACCCATTCTGTTTGCAGGGATTCCTTGTTCAGCCTTGTTATAGTAGGGAGGGCCTTGATATTTCCGCAAAGCAATATGCCTTACCCTCTCTGAGGAGTGGATGGGGAGGATGGGGAAGGAGGAAGGTGGAGGGAATGGGAGAAGGGGAGGGAGTGGGAACTGGGGTTGGTATATAAAATGAACAAAGATTGTTTTGTGTTTTGAAATAAAATAAAATAAAAAAATTCTGGAGAGACACTACTATGATTCAAACAAGTTCTGAAAAATTAGTTTCTGGAAAAGTGTTGCCTCAGATTTCTGTCCTGCCTAGTCCCACAGCCATTCAGTCCCAAAGAAACAAACAGAGGCTTACATTAATTATAAACTGGCTGGCCAATTAGCTCAGAATTCTTATTAACTCTTCTGACTTACATTAGTCCATAATTCTTGTCTATGTTAGCCACACGGCTTGGTACCTTTTACCAGGGAGGCATTCTCATTTTGCTTCCTCTTTGTCTGGATGATGACTGCAGACCTAGTCTTTCCTTTTCCCATAATTCTCCTGCCTGGTTGTTGTACCTATGCTTCCTGCCTGACTTCTGGCCAATTAATGTTTTATTAAAGCAATACAACTGATAAATCTTTCCAGGGTACAAGATCATTGTCCCACAGCACCCTCATTTTTTTAAAAAAAAGGAAGAATTCTGAATTTAGTCTCTTATTTAACTTTCTTCCTGACCATTATCCATAAAAGCTTTTAACCAATATTCTAAAAATAGAAAAACATCCATAATCCATGTTTTGGGGGGGAATATGGGCATAGTTTTCCAGGCTACTTCCTGCTGATTGGGGGCATGAATAATCTTACAGGGACCTAAAGAAAATTTTGAATTATGGTCACGTCCTGACTGAAATATTCTGTGAGGCTTGGTCATCTCAGCCAGCCATCTTGAGGCTGTTCTGGATTTAGAACTCAGCCATCTCAGCCATCTGCTCCTATTGAGATTTTTCAGTGGGTCTTTTTTGATCAACTTTTCTTAATCAAGAATGAATCCACAGTCCCTCATTTCCTGGGGAAACAAAAGCAAAACCTCTTCTCCAAGTAACATATGTTTTGACTTAAATTTTGAAGTCAAGGCATTTTCAAAATATACATGTTTGATTAATCCAGCAGCATTTATAATAAAAAAATCTTTTGGCAGCTGTTGTTCCTTCCTCAGCCATCAAACCACTTGAAGACAACATAATAACATATAGTATCCAGACTCTCTGTGTATTTTCCATCTTTACGTGGCTTTATTTTAAACTCTATTTCTTTTATTTTTATTTTTAATTTTTTTTGAGACAAGGTTTTTCTATGTATCTTTGGCTGCTCACTCTGTAGACTGGGTTGTCCTTGAACTCACAGAGATCCACCTGCTTCTGCCTCCCAAGTGTTGGGATTAAAGTTGTGTACCACCACACCCAACTTCTTTCTTTTTTTTCTTTTTTTTTTTTAAAGTACTTTATCCTTTTTCTTTACTCTCCCAAGCCTACATATATTAAACACATTGTAAACCATTTAGAGGTTTTCTTCATCTGAATCTCTCTTTACTGTATTTCTCTCTTTTTCTGACCTCATGAGTCTTTAATTTGCTAGGTGACATGGCTAGGATTAAAGCCATGGCTTTGAAGGCTGGATCCACCCCATTTCTTAGCTTTCTGAGAGTCTAACCTCATGGTGGAGGTACTGGCAGGAGCCATGTTTATTGCCACAACTCTATGGAGTTTCAAGGTCCCTGCCACCACCAAAAAGCATGCTATCCATTATTCATAAACACCATTTAAGTGCTTTGTGGTAGAGTCTCTTAAAAGAGCTGCAAGGTATTTGCAACTAAACCTGAATAAGGAAGCCTCTCTTAAATGAGACATGCTTGCCTCTAGCAAACAGAACCCACCTGAGAAAATGCTGCTACTAAAAAGCTGTGCTTAACTCTGTTCTTTTTGTGTCTAGAATCCCTTCCCAAACTCTCTCAGACTTTAAGTGGATTTAGTTGTCCACATTGGTGCCATTTGTTGGCAGAGATTTCTGTCCTGCCAGGTCCAGCAGCTGTTCAATCTCAATGAAAACACAGAAGCTTACACAGGATTCTTACTAACTCTTCTAACTTACATTAGCCCATAATTCTTGTCTGTGTTAGCCATGTGGCTTGGTAACTTTTACCAGCGAGGCATTCTCATGTTGCTTCCTCTGTGCCTGGGTGATGACTGCAGACTGAGTCTTTCCTCTTCCCAGAATTCTCCTATTCTGGTTACTCAACCTATACTTCTTGCCTGCTTGCTCTGCCTATACATTCTGCCTTGCTATTGGCCAATCTGCATTTTATTACAGCCATAAAGTGATAAATCATTACAGGGTACAAGATCATTGTCCCACAGCAGAAAAGTGATTATTAATTCAACAGTGTTAGGGAATCTTTTGAGGAGTTATTTAAATTAAGAGACCTCTGTCCTCACTAACGAATGGCTTAATCTCTTTATAAAGAGCTTGAAAAAGTAAGCTGTTCTATTGTTGCCTTTTCATCTTATGCCATTGTGATCACAGTGCTTCTTCTGTCTTGAAATTGTAACAAAGGAACTCTCCTGGAAGTGGACTTGATTTCCACCTTTCAGAAACGTGAGACAATAACTTTATGTGCATTATGAGTTATACATTCTTAGTTACTCTGCCTAGCATCACAGCTAGTCTACGATAGACACACATTAAAAACATTGCAAATGGCCTTATAATACTTATCATTCAGTATTGTTCTAGATGATTATCACATAAAGTCTCAATAAAATGTAATTTCATGTAAGTGAAAATGTTATGTGGTGGACTCATATATATTTCTCATGTGTGTGTCTAACAAGCTAGTAGGTGCTCATAACATATTTTTGAATAGATACATGACTAGTTCTAGGAAGGTTGATTCAAACTGGACTACACAGGTTGAGAACACATAAGTAACTAGTATTATGTAATTAAGGGATGGAGAAAAATTGTCCTCAATATTTGATAGCAGTAAGGATATCAGCACTGGTGAATAGAGAGATTGCATACAAATTAAGAGTGCTTATTTCTTTTATAGAGGACACTGGTTTAGACCGTAGCACCCATATTAGATGGCTTGCAATTGCCTGTAACTTCATCTCCAGAGGATCTCACATCCTTTTCTCTGTGAGTACCTAAATACTCATGGTACATGCACTCATGAGCGTGCACACACACACACACACACACTATGTTTGAGACCAGCTTCCACAAAAATACCACTTACCAGGGTAAGGACATGGGGACTAGAAAAGAGGAAAGAACAAGAAGATGCAAGTGAAAATAACAAAACAGAAAACAAAGCATAGTACTGGGAGGGAGTTCCAGTGAATACTGAAATCTGCCTGTATTTAATTTTCCATACACTTTTATACCCCAATACAGCAGGAGGAAGAAGACAAAAAAATGCTTTTACATACTATAAAGGACAACCAGAACATTTACTTGCTTTAATACTTGTGGCATCAAGTTATAAGCATTCTGTTGTTTAGGCAGTGAATCTACCCTAGATCAAGTATACTGAAGGCAGCTACTCCCAAAGTCAAACCTCTTATTTCAAAAGAAGGAGCAGAAGTATGCTTGAATATCCTGAACATTGGTCAGGGTGGAGTGGCTCTACCTGTATGGGCAATCTTAATGGCAAAAGAACCAGGTAACCATGTCCTTGGTCAGGGTGTGTAGCCACAACAACACACATACACACAGTAGTATGAGCACACTCAATACATACATGAAAATAAATTTTAAAATAAAGTTTATCTGCATTGGTGTATAACTCTGAGACCTTGCTATAGTTTGGTGCTTAAGTGTTGCTTAAAGGCTGATAAAATGAAGGATTGGTTCCTGGTGTGGTACTAGTTGGAGATTTTAGATATTTTTAAGAAATGGTGAGCCTTGTAGGTCTTTGCATCATGAAGGACATGCACGTGAGTTGTTTTCCAAGATCCCTGCCCCTTCTTTTTCCTCCACAAAGTTCTGCCATGGACTGCTCCAGATCTGGATCATAATAAGCTTTTTCTCTTTAAAAGTGGTTATTTGTATATTTGTCATGGTAAAGGAATGCTGATTATAACAGACATAATTTCAAGTAACAAAGCAAAATTCTTAACCATGAGAAAACTTGGAGGCCATTGACCTTTCATCAATTTACTGCTTTCCCAAATTCTTTGCAGAGAATGAATTGTGTACTTCACCTTGTCAGCCTGTGATAAAAAGAATGTAGTCCTTTGACCTCATGAAGTTCGAAGTCTAAAATAGTACAAGAAAATATTTCTGTTCTTTTGGAGATGGGCCTTCAAGAGGATATTGCTAAGTTGGAAAACTTATATAATAGAACAATGATATTGCCTTGGATGCATATCATGAATATTTATATATGTTAAACTAGTGTGGGGATGAAAAGAAGTGCAGAATTTATGTTGGTCTCTGGAATTCTTCATGATTTCCTTTGGTCAAGCAGTTCTATAACATTCATGAATCAAAGCAACAACATTGTTTTCTAGGGTAGAGTGTCAACACAACTTATTTCAAGATAAGTGGAGTGTCTGTGAAGAATAAACATGATTAACAGTACAATGTCAAAGGAAGACATTCTCATAGTATGAGAGTGGACAATGGCCAGAGAGACCATTGCTCTGATCTACAAGTTAAGAAATTATTTATATTATTACCAATAATTTATGTATTGATTATTTATATACTTATTCTTATACAATTCCAGACATGTCTTCAGTGCATTTCAACGACATTCACTCCCAATCCCCTCCCTTGCATCCTTCCAACTCCCTCTCAAACCTTTCTTTTTCTCAAGTCTCTCTTCTACTTTCATGTATGTTTAATGATTTACTGAGTCTAATTAGGGGCACATGCATGAGTAAGGGTGCAGGCTTTGTTTATAGGATAGTGGGCAATTTAGCAGTGATTCTATCACTGAAGAAAAATGACTTTCCCTCCCTTATTAACTGCTAATAGCTTCTTCCCTAGGAGTAGGGAGCAACCATGATTTTTTCCCTAGTTGTGCAAGAAAACTTTTCAGTAATAAATATTGTAATATGATTTTATTAATGCTGATAGTCGATGTAATTTGAATCAAATATAGGAAGTTTACCAGCGCTCCATTTCCTGTAATCAGAATTTATTTTGTCAACAGCATTTAAAAAAGCCATTTTAATAGGGACATCTATGATTAGACATTTTGTTGTCAGTTAAGTACTACAAACTAATCATAGTTATTATTGCTCCACCTAAAAGTTTGCCATTAAAATATATATTTGTTATCGTTTGTTTTAGTGACATGATCTTGATGAAATTCATGCTGGCCTAGAAATCACTATTGTAGTTCAAGTTGATCTGAAACTCAGAGAAATTCCTCTGTTTTATCCTCCTAAATATCACTTTCACAGATCTGCACCAATATGATTTGATTTCTAAAACGTTTTTAATATGTGAACTTACCACCACAGAAATGTATTATCATGACAACTGTTCTTTGGCAGTAGTCTACATGTGAATATATAATATAATATAACATCATATTATATTATTACATATAGCCACTCTCATTTTCTTAAGAAAATATATTTGAAATAATAGAAAACACATATAAAGGCAAAGTATATTCAATAAATTTTGGCATAAATTTAAGACATTAAAAAATCTTTGGCTAAAATTAGTATCTAAAGGGGAACTCTGTTGCTCTAGACATCTTGGATGTATTAATGTGAAAGCATGTTTTATTTTTCCTTCTCTTTATATTTTTCTATGAGCATTCAAGATAGGAAATATGAAATATTTAACAAATTTCTAGATTATTATTTAAAAGATGTCAAGTGGAAACAATAGAAGGGAAATAGCTGTAGTTATAAAAGGACAATGCAAATGCTTCTTGATACTATTACTTTTCCTTTACATGAATATCAGTTTCAAAATACAAATACCCTTAGCCATCACACAATGCAACTGCACACATATGAACACTCACACAATTGGCATGCAAATGTACAGTCATTGCACAATAAGAAAATATAGTTTGAAGTGATAAGAAATACAAAAGGAAAAAACATTGCAAAGCATTTACCTGATAATAGACTTTCGTCCAGAATGCTCAAAACCCTTATGCCTTGTTAACAAATATAAAAATAATCAAATCAAAACATGAGCAAAATATTTCAATAGATAGTCTATCTAAGAGGAGTTTTAAGTTGGGAAGCATAGTGCACACCTTTATTCCCCAGCATTTGGAAACCAGAATCAGGTGAATCTCTATGAGTTTGAAGCCAGCCTATTCCATATAGTTCCAGGTCAACAAAGGCTACATAGTAAAACCCTGGCATATCCGTCAAAAAAAGGACATATATAAGAGACCATATGCTTTCCTTCCACTTATGGGAAATGTCCAAAACAACCAAAATATTAAAATTGAAAGTAGATTGAGTTTTTTCTAGGGTTGTAGTGTGGGTAAGAGAGATTTTAATTAAATGTACAGGAGTATTAATATAAGGCAGTGAATACGTCATATCGCTCACTTTTTGGGATGACTTAAAATTTTACCACAGATGACAAATTCACCACAAAGCCATATAAAATTATGGATTTGTAATGTTATCTCCAAACAATATTGACAATACTGTTCTGCATGTTAAAATGTTTAACCTACCATAGTTTCCATTCATTAATATATTGGTTACTTAGTTATTTTCTGTCTCATAATTGGCCTCCCAGTTGAAATCTGTATGTGTATATAAATTATATGCATACAGATATTTATGCACATTCTATATATGATTTTGTAGATAGAAGTTATTTTGTGTTTTAACATAAAGGACAAATGTTTAAGAAGATAAGTATGTTTGTCTTGATCTAAACTATATATAATGCATATATGTGTTGAAATATTCATGTTTCTCTATCAATATGTTTTCATGGAGGATCAAAGTAATTTAAATTTAAATTAAGGAAAACATGAAGAAAATCCGAAGTTAAATAGAATCATTTAGATATTCCACAATGTATATATTAAAAATCAGGTTATACATAACACATGCATGCATTTTTCTTATCAATTAAAAAGCTAAAAAATATCCTGTTATTTGCATTATATTAAATATTAGTTAGCAAATTATTTAAACTTATCCCAGCAGTACTACACTTATATTATTTAAATAGTCTTTCCTTAAGACTTCAGATTCTGCGTGGAATTGTTATTTCCCTGTTCATTTTTGATTATGTTCATTTGGGTCCTCTCTTTTGGAATATCTTCTTTACTGGACCACATAAAAATTTTCATCTTGCCAGAGTATGCCAAATATTTTTATTTTTAAATCTAAATTCTATATATGAAATTATTTTACTTAAAATTATTATTTCAGTTCCTTTCTTTCCCGGTAACTCATTCATTTTTATGTCAGAATACTACTGCTTTGTTGTACATAGTCACTGCAGCCTATTAATTTACATTATTTATACAATTTAGTAGTAATTGGAACACATGCTGGATGCCTCCATGTTTTCCCAATATGAATAAAGCTCCTGTGAACCTCTGCATTCATGTTTTTAAAGTTGTTAAATTGCTACCTTATCTGCTAATGCTTTGTTTACCTTTGTCAGATAGTTGTCCAAATTTTTATACAGTTTTGTATCTCCACTACCAGTTTTTGCTCAGCTATATCTTCTCCAGAATTTGTTGTTATCAGTGACTTGGATTCTTACCATAGGTGTGTAGTGATATTCCACTGCTGTTTTAGTTTGTATTAATAATTATATAATGAGGTGGACTATCTTGGATGTTTTTCTTTTATTTGTATGTGTTTTGTTACTTATATGTCCAGATCTTTGGATTATTTGTTTTTTAAGTTATTATTGTCGAGTTTTAAAAATCTTCATACAAATATGGTATTTACCAGATAAATATTTTACAAATATTCTCTTCTGTGGCTTATGTTTTCATACTGTTATTAGTATCTATTGTAGAGCCATTTTTATTTTAATATAAAAAGAAAATATTTTCCTTTCAGAATTGTGCTTCTCATCCATTTTTACACTTTCATGTTTTACATTGAGAGTTCTAGTACCATTTGTATTTATTTTTGTGAATAGAGAAAATCAGTATTCATGTTCTTCTATTTTGGTGGAGATAGCCAAGTATGTTGTTCCACAAGAGTTTCTTGAATGTTTGTAATTTTTTTCATTAAATTTTCTTATCTTTGTTCCCTTGTTAAAGACCAGCTCATTTATTTGAAGGCTACCTTTCTACATCCTGTAATCCCAACCTCTTTTATTGCTAATCTCACATTATTTTTATTTTTATAGCTTTTTATAATAGTTTCAGTGTTCCTAGTTAGTTCTCTTTCATTATTTTATGGACCATCATGGATATTGTGTCACTTCATTTAATCTTAAAATGCATTTCAGCTATACACATTATGATTTTCTGAGATTTCCATAGCAATCACAATGAATCTGTACATCAAGTCCTAATGATACAACCTTTTCTGTATGTGCAAATGGACCCTTTTTTCATTTATCTAGAAGGTTGAACCCACCTAACAAAATTGAGCCTGTAGTTCCTCATATGGAGCTTGTACATTCATACTTAAGTATTTAAATTTGGATTGTAATTAAAATGAATTTCAAATTCCAAATAATTGTTGCAAATAAATTATTGGTACTTCCAGGTATTTTGTGTTTGCTAATTACTTTACATTTTCTGTATAAATACCACATTACTTGAGATTGCTTTTCATACTGTGTGTCTTTTGTTTTTCTTTTGTATTAGCTAACACATTTGGTATGATGTGAAAAAGAAATGTTGAGAGAGAATATTCCTTGCTAATGATCTGACTTTGTTCCTTTTCTTCTATGGGAAAGCATCCAGTTCCTCACAAATGGGATGTACACTTTTGATAAATCTTTATCTGGTTGAAAAAACTGTTCTTTATTCTTAGTTTGCTCATTGTTTATTTTTATCATAAAGGATGTTGAATTTTGTCAAACATTCTCTTATATTACTTCATATGATTATATGATTACTATTCTCTCTCTTATTTATTTATGTATTCATTTATTGGTTTTCTGAGACAGATTTCTCTGTAGCTTTAGAGCCTGTCCTGGAATTAGTTCTTGTAGAACAGGCTGGCCTCAAACTCACAGAGATCTGCCTGCCTCTGCCTCCTGAGTGCTGGGATTAAAGGCATGTACCACCACCACCCAGCAATGAGTACTATTCTTAACCTATCAATGTGGTAGATTTTTATTAATTTATTTTTGAGTTTTGATGTGTGTGTAACTCAAATAATGTGGTCATAGTATATATACATTTTTTATTACAATGTTGAATTTGATTTGTTAATATTTTGCTGAATATTTTTACATATGTTCATGAGAGATTGCTGTGTGGATTTCTTTCCATGTGGTATACTTTGGTTTGATATTAGGGCATAAACATGAACTGTATTCTTTTAAAATCATTCTTCATTTTAAAAAACTAAATTAAATTATGGTCATTTCTTTCCTTGTTTTCCTCCCTCCAGCATTTCCCATATCCCTCCCTCCAAACCTCTCCATGTTTTCCCCCTCACTCCCTATCAAACTGATGGCTTCATTTTTATTATTGCTGTTATACATGTACATAAATATGTAAATAGTACCTATTGAATCTGTTTAGTGTGACTTGTATATCTATAATTTCAGGGCTGTCCAATTTGTAATGAATAAACAATTGGGGATAATACAGGAGAAAGATTGATTTCACCCTCTCTTAGTAGTCCTTAGTTCCCTGTATACTTCAAACTATCAAATGTAGAGGCAAGAAATTGAAGAACAAAAGGCACTCATTATTTTTTGAACTGGAGAGCTGCACATGGATCATCTGTCATTTTTGAAAATTGATTTATAATATTAATGTGATTCCTTATCTAGATTCCAGAAGGATTATTTGTTTTAATACAGAAGGGAACACTAGATTAGCTGAGACAATTTTGAAAAGAAAGGATAAAACTGGAGGAATAATAGTGAGTTTCAATTTTTACTATACTTTCAATAATTATAATCTTGCCTGTGGAATTAGAGGGGTAGGCATGCAGGTCAATGAAACAGAATACACAACTCAGATACAAATAAAAGTTATACAGGTAATTTGAAGAAATGGTTCACCTTTAAATAACAATAGATCATATACATATAGGTAACTATACATACTGAGCGGGTTGTATTCATTTATATGTATATATACACATCTGTAACTTCAGGTCTATAGATCAGATGCCCTCTTTTGGCCTCTGGAGCACACTACATACAGATGATGCATAACCATACATGCAGGCAAAACACTCATATACATAAATTAAAAATAACTCTTTAACATAAGAAATAAAAAACCCAAGCCTCATTAAGATAAAATGAAATACATAAAAACAATTGATTATTTGACCTTCATCATAATAAAAATGCTTCTTCTGTGAGATATCCTGTTTACAAATATAAAAAGAAAGGCATGCCCAATAAATAATCCAACAAAGGGCTGACATGTATATAACCAACTCTCCAAACGCAATAGTTACAGGAAAACCAGTTTAAATATAGCAGAAGACTAGAACTTATGCTTCATGGAATAAGACATGAATGGAAAAATCAGCCCATGAAAATCAGAAGCATTTTCCCTTGTAAATTTGTCCCTATGATCCCACTCTATCACAGAGTATGAGTATTCACCACCTATGAATAAAATGTAGCAGTGCACAGAAGTGCTTAGTGATGTAGCACAACTAGGGCTCTCATGCATCAGTTATAGCAGGGTGCTAGGGACTTTTGCAGTTTCTTTCAAATATATACATCCCATAAAACGTATCAATTATATTCTCAATTTAACCTGAAGCAGTAAGAGACATATTGTAGTATTTCTTTTATCTACTGTAACATATTGCCACAAAGGTAGTCGCTTGGAATAAGAGTTCTGGAGACAAATGGGCAATCAGTTTCCCTGGGTAGGAATGAAGATGTTAACAGGGCTCTGTTCCCTCACAGCTCTAGTGCAGAGCTTCTAGTGGCTGTGGTCATTCTGAGGCTTGTTGCCTCACCGTTCCTACATCTCTCCTCATGGTTACTTTGCCTTCTCTTCTTCTCTCTGGAGCAATTTGCTTTCTACTTCTTCCTTTAAGGACAGTTGTGATTATGTATTCTTTTACTTTTTCTTTCTTTTTTGGCTTTACAGTTTCTGTAGCTTTTGTGCCTGTCCTGGAACTAACTCTTCTAAACCAGGCTGGCATTGAACTCACAGAGATCTGCCTGCCTCTGAACCTCCCTAGTGCTGGGACAGCTGCCCGGCTTGTTATAATATTTATGATACAGTATATTAATTAAATAATCAATCTGAAGATTTTCAACTTAATTGCATCAGCTTAGTGTATTTTGCTAGGTAGTTTTAGTGGCATTTCAATTGTATTTTTATAAATAAAGACTGCCCAAAGATCTGAGAGTAAAACAGTCCCCCTGGTCAGCCTTACAGACCAGGTTATTATAATACACACCTTTAATCCTAGTAGCAACACTAGCTGCCATAGAAATTGGGCGGTGCCCGTGTTTAATACCAGTGGTGCATGCCTTCAATCCCAGCCCTAGAGAGGAGTATAAAACGAGGGAGACAGTTCTCAGACACAGTCACATTTGAGATTCTGGGAAATGGGATCGCCATTTCAGACTGAGTTCGATGTCATGATGAACCTGCCAGGTGAAGTGGTGAACGGACACTTAAAAGAAATGCCACAATAGCTCAGGACTGAGAGACAGATGGTTACTTATTTAGGGGTAAACTCACGAATCAGGACTTTTTGCTTGAACGGTGGATGGAGATAGAATCCAAACAATTTGAACAAGCAATCGGCGAAAAGGAACAAGGGTAAGGAGAAAAAGGGATGGACACAGGTTCGGTGTCTGTATATATAGTATAAGAGGCCATGCCCAAGTAGATGGGAAATTAGAAGCTATAAATGTTCCTACAGCAGTCGATATAAGTGCCAGTGGCTGGTTGTTTTGCTTTTTGGATCTTGAGGTTGAAGCCCAATGTCTGACTCTGAGTTTTTATTAATTGTGCATCATTTGGCACCCAACATGGGGCTGTTTTACTCTCAGATCTTCAGGAAATCTTTATTAAAATACAATTGGTATAATTGGTATAATACAATACTATAGGTAGAATATATATATAATATTTCAGTGATTAGAGCATGGCTGTTTGGGGTATGCTATACTTATGTTTATATAGACTCTTAATTATGAAAGTCATGAGAGTTTTATCTACAATATTTCAAAGAGGAAACAATATGTTTCAGTGGGTATTTGAATAAGTTCTGGCCTAGCCATACAATGAGTTACAACTGAACAATTGACTTCAGTGGTTTTCCGGTACTTGGAGGTGAGCAGTGTGACTGATACAGAGTATAAAGTTGATGATCTTGCTGCATAAATATATATGTATAAACATTTATAGAATACCAAAAAAAGCTTCATTCTACCTCGTGTGAACTTGAACACATCTGAATAGAAAGATTTTGTTAGCATACATATGTACAAAGATGTGGAGGTAATGAAACACAATACATGTGTTGTGATTGTAGTGATGCCTCTAGTTTAAATTAGAGCAACTTGGAATATAGGGGTCTGAATGGCAGAAGAGACAAAGTACTGAGATTTCAATGTCTTGTGTTGTCTGTAGTCATGAGCTCAATGGTGAAGAGTACTGATACAAAACTTGTCTCTGTCAAATATAGCACTACTTGGTATCAAATTAGTGTTCTTTCCTGTCCTGCTGATTTTCTCTCGGCATTGAATGCTCATTCTTGTAACAGAACAATCTGAATATTAAAATAGTGATGATTTAGCCTATGGTAAGCATGATAACTTCCTAAGGGTGTCAGGCAATCAGGGTTTGGTTTGGTTTGGTTGACTAATGAAAAGTACATAGAAGGAAATTAAGTGCCTTTTTTCTCCTTCCTTTTAAGAGTCAAGAGAATCATCATGCAGGTCTTTATGGACCCCTGCATTTAATATTTTCCCATCCAAACATTGTCTCAACATACCTCTTCCTAATTCTTCGAACAATTCATTTCAGAATCATGTCCTTACCTCTAACATAGATCCAGTTTCACATTATTTTGCAGAAGTTTGCATGAAATTTCAAAACACAAAGATTAAGATAAATTGTTGGTAGATCCCATGAAGGCTTTATTCTTTATAGTAATATGGAATATTTGTATAGAATGCCACAATGTTGAAAAGGTCATCTTGCACATATTTTTGATCTTTTATAGCTACTACACTAATATTACCCACCTAGCCATTTCTTTGGCTACTTATTGCTTTCTTACATAATGAGCTTCAGCTGAATCGAGCTATAAATAAATGCTTTCACTTCCTGTATAATGTTTGTGCCTTCGTGTTTTATCAATTTCATATAAACTATTTTTGATTCAAGGTCATAAACCACTTTTAAATCAGCTATATATTACCCCATTGCCTTTAGAGTGTCTGCTTTATTTGTTGATTTACTTTTAATTACAGATATGCTGTTAACCATATATGTATCACAAAGGTCAAGGACATCTTTTTGTCACAATCTTCTTTGACTGATTCTCATATTCTTAAATATCATCTAGAATGTAATGAAGCATTTCCCATTTTTTTTGGTTACACTGTAGTTTTTAGTGGATTATCATTCTCAAAATATAAGATTTGGGAAAAACTCTTACTAGACATTTCTATTGAATAATTTTCATAGCACACTATTCTATATCTTGACTGTCATGTATAAAACAAAAATATTAAAATGTCTAATGAAATATTTCCATATATGGAGTTAAACCATAACATAAAGGAAGATAGGCAACAGCAAAACATTGAGTTTGCAGTTTGCAGCCTGAAATTCAGTATTTGGGTCTGCCTTTTGCTGTGTGATTAAGCTCCTTCACCTTGTCACATTTTTCTTTCTCTGTTGTCTTTAATAATTCTTTTACCTAACAATAACACAATGGTACCATGAGGATACTATGGATTAACATATATGAGAGTCTTCCACATAAACAGATAAATTCTATTTTGCCCCAAATGAAGTCCAAGATCATGAATGTAATATTTACTATATTTCCAGTTCAAATATTTTTTATATTACTCAAAAACTCTGTTATTTTTGAAAGAACAGAACTTTGGAGGCAGATTCATTTTCAGTCATTATCATTACCAGTGGTGATTGTATCATACTGTACAGTGATTTACCCTTCCTGAAAGTTATTTTACTCATTTTAATTATTATTTTAAAGTATTATTGCGAGGACTAAAATAATTTTAGTATTTGGTGTTGGAACATATGTTTACAAAAGCACATCATTTTTCTCAGCCCATTACAATGGTTACAGGAGGCCCAACCCACGATGCATAGCTCTGCTCTGTGCTTTTAAAAAGACTGTGACATGACAAATCATTGAATTTGTCTGTGTTGCTAGGGTATGCGTACAATTGTAGTTTGGTATATGGCAAACTGAAGAACTGAAAGTCATATCTAGAATACTCCTCCTTCTTTGTCTCCTAATAATCACTACATATTAGGAAACAGAGAACATTTATAGTAGAATAGTACATGGCTCTGGAAACATCACTCTTCTGTCACAGAGCTACTGTGACAGGAGCAGTTAAGAAGGGTGACCTCACAGCAAGGAGCCATTTGCTGTTGTCCTTCCCTGTTTTTACTCAAGTCAGGATTTTCTCTGCATCTTGGTCCCCAGGATACTGTAAGATCAGTTGCTTATTGTAAATCTCATTTATTGCTTTGTCATTTTGAGCTGAACCCTAGCACCATTTGAAACTGTTTTTATGTATTTCTTTCCATCCACTTTTATAGTTTTTAATTCTAAATAGTTTTTTGAAGGGAGAGTACAAAATACTAGTGATTGAAGTTATATTGTGGTTTTTGTTTTCAGGAAAAACTTTCAGCAGGCACTTAGCTGCAGAAGAGAAAGGGAGAGTCAAGCATAAGTTTGAGTTTTGTTTTGTTTTTTCCCCTGGTACAGGATTTCTCTGTGTAGCCCTGGCTGTTCTGGCTGACTTCACAATCACAAACATCTGCCTGCCTCTTCTTTCTGAATGCTGGGATTAAAGGCCTGCAACACCGATGCTAAGCTACAATTTTTTAATGACTTATTTACTTTTAGTTCATGTGCATTGATGTTTTGCCTTCATGTGAGCTGCCACCTAGGTGCTGGGAATTAAACCACAGTCCTTTGGAAGAGCAGCCAGTGCTCTTATTCACTGAGCCATCTCTCCAGTCCCACAAGCTTCACTTTTAGAGTTGTTAGAGTTGACATAGTTTTAATTTAATTGTTATTTATTGGAAGGCAAAAATATGTTAAAGTGCATAAAGACCACAGAAAGCATGATATGGATAGTTAGAATTTTAGACATTAAATTTTATACACTAAAAATGAAGCATGGTAACTAAAACACAGAATGTGCTCAGTTCTTTTAATTACTTGCGAAGTTCAGATTAGGAATCTCACTTTGTTTTTATACTTAGAAGTTATTTAGATGACTTTCCAGTAAAGATTGTGCTACCCAAATAGCATTTTCTCATTCTGTACTAGTTTGTAAGGTGAGGTAATTAACAAGTGTCTCATGAAATGGAGAGAGAGAGAGAGAGAGAGAGAGAGAGAGAGAGAGAGAGAGAGAGAGAGAGAGAAGAAAAAGAGAAAGAAAAGAAAGATAAAATAAGATAAAATAGTTTCTGGGTAAAGAATTCTCAGAAAATAAAGCCACAGTAATTCTGAATTAATTTGCTAAATGTGATCATGTGAGGAGAATTCATACCCTCAGAATAGTAAGTCAGTTGCTAGGCAAGGAGTTCAAAGAGCAGTGTCAAATTGAAATTGGCAGAAGAAACAAGGAAGTCATACTATGGTTTGCTCCATAGGAATGTGAAAGAATACACATGTCCCCTCAGTCATTTTCACTTGACAGTCAATAGTGTCTTAGATCATTTGCAAAATACCAGGAATGAGATAGTGATAGTAGAGATGATTGTCTCTTGAGATATTCACAGTATATCTGCACAGACATCCCAGAAGTGTAATTATATTTCGTTCAACAAATATTTATAGTGCTCTCTTCCACCTAGAAAGTGTTTCTATAGTCAAGGAGATTGAGCATAATGCAATATGTTCTCTCTACATGACATTTCACTTGGGGTAGACTTTTTCTGACAAATGAATATATATGGGATGGGAGATACATCTATCTTTGTATCAGATGGTTGGAGATGCCATGGAGAAGCAGAAAGCAGAGAAGAGTAAGAAGATAGAGTAGACAGGCTAGATGTGTCAATATTTGTTTCATATACTTAACGATAGGAAGGAGTAAGGCATGTAAAAAGACATGTAAGGTAGGATAACATTCCAATCAAAGCACATAACAAATTTAGGGTTAAAAACCATTGGATTTTTGCTTGCTCTAGATATTATAAGGAGTAGTGAGGCTGAGGTAAGTGATAAAGAAAAATCATGAAAGGAATGGAAAGGAAAATAATTCTAGGCTTGGTCCATGTGTCGTTGTTTAGCCTTCCCAATGCCTACCATTGGCAAGAGATGTCCTAAAATGTTCAAAAAGATGGAAACAACCAAAGAGAGCAAAAATTGACTGTTGTTTTTGGTAGACCACAAACTACTAAATAATATCGACAGTATTAGAATTCTACAGAGTAAACAGCAGTATCCTAAGGAATACATGTGGAATTGTGCTTTCTTTGGTATTATATTGAGGGACTCTGGAGCTTGAGGATTGCATATTACAAGTGACAACTTTTCAAGTAATCACTTGAGCCAAATATACATACTTCAGGTCTTTTTGCCTGCTACCTCGTTACTGATGCTTACTATCCTTTATCATTTTCTAAACAATCTTGCATTTGCTATTAGCTGTCTTGTAGTGTGTTAGCCTGGATTTATATAAAGGAATAAATTTGAGCATCATTAATGTTTGGAGATGCCAATATTTCAGAACCAATGACCTCCATGCACTTTTCACATTTCACTTTTGACTTAACACATTGTTGTACTTGGTCTGTGTTCTCTCTTCCCTCCTGCAGCCACTTTGGTATTTAGACATATGGGTTAATGTTGACTGTGGCCTTGACTTTCCTTTAGCTTCACGTGTAATGTCCTCTTTGACTTTGACTTCCAGTAGGTACATGATTTAATGATACTCCTTGGTCTCTAGTGCCTCTTGGAACACTCATATTCCTTGCTGGAGAGGCCTAGACAATATATGCTTCATGGATTTATTGTCAGCTCTGGAGTAGATAATGTATGAAATAAGAAATTTATAAACTTTGAAATGTTTTATACTTGTAATGAAATCTTTAGTCCTAAGGCCATGAGTTCTTAAACAAAAAGATTACAGCAATCGTAATGTCATTTTACAATACCAAAGAGAGCAAAAAGCAATGAAAGGAGAAAAGAGCAGCTACGTAGGAGGCCTAGCTCTGTCAGGGATAAGATGAATCACCAGCAGGAAGTAGAATGACCTTTGGAAGAGCTGGGGCACTTGGGCTGGGTTCTTCCCATCCGTCCTGCGGAAGTACTGGAGAACGCACCTTCCTCTCTGCCCTTTCTCTTCAAATGATTTGTATAAAATTCTTCATTTTCATTATGCCTACTATTTACTTCATAGTTCCTTCCTAATCTTGCTATTTCCTTCTCTTTGCTTAAGGTTTACTGTCTCTGCTTCTTATCTTATGTCACTTTCATGTTTCTTTTATTTTATTATTTTCGGTTTCTCTTGAACCTTGAAATAAATACAGTGATTCATTGAGAAAGGAACTGAAAATCATGATATATAAATTAAAAGGTGATACATAGCTTAATCAGTAAATTCTGAGTCGACCTCTGATAATCCATGTAAACTTTGATACCCTTAGTCTCAAACAGACTTGGTTTTTAATCTAGGATAACATCTAGGTATTTTAATGGGTTGGATTCTGAAATGTCATGTAAACAAGTAACAATCATTTTGGGGAGAGGAATAACAGAATAATATGAGAGAAGCTGGTGATTGAATCCTTGGACTATATTGGCTATCTGATTTTTTATTTTATATTTTTTTTTAGGAATATAGCATTATGGCTTTACCCCTGAGGTCTCTAATCAATGCCTGAAAATACAGACTTGATGCATTACCTGCTGAAATAGCTTTCTAGTGTGCCTGAATATAGTGGCTGCTCACTGATGAATTTTGAATAAACTCTCTGTGCTTCCAGAATGCAGCACTGGCAGATTGCCTAGGATGTGATGAAAGGGGATAAAACAAGATTGGAAGAAGCCCCTAGGGAGAATTCTCACACAAGGTGAGTGATGAACTGAATAAAGCTTTCAGGATGCTTCACTAAATGGTCCACTAAGCACTAGATTGGTCAGACCCAAACACCATTGATTATACCTTCAACTTCCCCGAGGATTAAGAGAACTCTGTCCCTAAAGCAAACAGCTCTTTAGGCACCACCACAAGAACAATGTCCAGAGAATTTAAAATTGCTTTTTAAAAGTCAGATTGTGAGATTAAAATAAACTATCTTATTGAGTTAAATTCCCAACAGCTGGCTTGATTAACCCCTAATTTTGAGGCATGCACGATAGCCTGTGTAGTAGTATGTGCAACAATGGTCTCTTATGGAGTGTGAGAACAGGCTAAGCTCCATTTGGGAATTTGTAGAACTGATTGCAATAACATTTTATATGTCCTGAGTTCTTATCCTTGTGGTTAGAAAATTTGACATTGTGCCAAAGCAAAAAGACTCATCTGCATAAATACCCTTTTACATTTTTTATGTTACTGTGGGAGCAGAATCTTTATCACCATCATAGTCAATTCCTCAGCTGGGGTTCAGCCCTCATCATCCCTATCCCCTCAAGGAAGTGAGTCCAACAAAATATGTTCCACTCTCTATCCTATAGCAAGTAACTCTCCCTCTTCTACTGCATCATTTCCATCAGACAACAAATTCAAAATACATGCACAGAGATACACACATCACACACACACTACTCACAGTGAACACCACATTCACACTACACACAATGAACACCACACACACATACACACACCACACCACACAGACACTCACCCCCCCAACTTAACACTTTGAATAATGATTTTTTTGTTAGAAACACAAATGAAAAATAACCATACATCGTGTTGTTTTGTAGATATAATCCCATTTTCAGCTCCTTTTTCACAAAAATGTAATAATTATTAGAACAGCTTCTTTCTCAGACCCATTGATTCGCATTTAGCATCACTCCATTCTTCTTAAAACACTTAATTTCTCCTAGCTTCTGAGATGTCTCATTCCCTTTTTTATTTTAAATTACTTGTATACACTATTGTGTGGGCAAGTGCATGTCACAACAAAACAAATGGAGGACAGAGACCAACATTCGGGAGTTGGTTCTTTCCTGCCACTATATGGGTATTGGGGACAGCCTTGGTGACTTTATCTGCTGAGCCATCTATCTGGTCTATATTTGTTACCTTGTAAGACTGTATGAAATCAGACTATAGATGTTGTAGCACCAATAAAATAGGAGTACATAGTAAGACATGTAAGGAAAATTTGCAATAGCTGAAAATTCAGTTGGATAATCCCCAAAATGTCTTTTATTTAAGAGGAGCTTCTTGAATTTTAAGTTCTTACTGGTTATCTACCACATAATTATTTTAAAAAATTGTGTACTGTACTTCAAACATGGTAAAATATCACAATATTTGTAAAAATAATTTCCTTGCTATTATGACAAGTGGGTATTTATTCAGTATTAATACTGTAATATAATTGCTACTTTTGTGTTATCTTTCTTTCTCAAGTTAAGGTGTAAATAATATATTAGATAACAAAAATAGAGTAAGTAATTCATATTTCCTTAAATTGCAGAAATTTCCACTTTACAAAGATTTCAACCAAAATATACTTAGATTGGAATCGCTGGACGTGAAACCTGATTTGATTGCTTCAAAAATCTTCTTACCAAGAATAATGTCCTAGTTTGCTATCAGAATTGATTGAATCACACTGTTCATTTGGGATGACACTATTAGCCAAGGAATGAGGCTGTCTGGCTGACTAATTTGGGACTCCCACAATCAGTGCATTCAGTGACCTTTTGTCATTCTTCTACCTTAAACAATGCCTAAATTTAAAAACCAAAGATGGATTTAAAGTATACGTTAAGACTAAAATGATTTGAAATATTCTTTAAGAAAGCAACAATATCAGTAAAGTTTAGATTCTTTAGCATTATGCTGCTACAATATGCAATAAGTCAGCCATCTTAAAATATGCTTTTGTCAGAGAAACAATGGGGAAGTATATTTGGAATTATGAATGAAAGTTGACTCATACTCATATGGTCACATAATCTAATTTTTGTTTAGAAAAAACTCAAGACATAAAATGTTAATTTGTTTGAAATACACTATAATTTTTACAGGGGAGGGAAATTTTCCAGGGCATTTATATACCTTTTTCTTTTTATAAATTAATTTCACATAATAAGAAAACCCATTTGTTACCCCTCCATGAATAAAATTACCACAAAATGAAACTGCTTTTTAAATCATTTTAATAAAATATTGTATGATTCCATAAGAATGGACATGAATCACAGGGACATTGCACCATTTCCACTGAAAGATACAGGTCAATCTCTTGGCATTTCTCTTTTCTTTCTATAGTCACAAGATACATTATGGTAGCAATTTTGTATCTTATGTACTGTTGAAAGTCACATTTTGTACATACAATGATGTGAACACTAAACCTTAAATAATGTTTCAATTTTTATAAAAATAAATATATAATTACATCATTTCCCCCATTCCTTTTCCTTCCTCCAACTCCTCTCATGTTGTTCTACCCTGATACCTCACAAATTCCTAGTCTTCTCTTTTGTCATTGCATTGCTATATTTGCTACACATGAGGCATATTTGCCTCAATATATAAATATACCATGTTCAGTCTGTGTTATGTTACTTGCATTTATGCGGTGTCAGGACTGACCATTTAGTATTGGATAACCAATTGGTGTAGTCTTCCCCAGGGAAGACTGTCTCATAAGGGTCATTATACTCTCTGCATTTTTTAGTTGCTTCTAGTTCTTTGTGTAGAGTTGAGGCCTTGTGATATCCCTCCTATCACACTGTCATCCACATTAGCATATCTGTTGTTGCTATTGTCTTTGTTCAGGCCTTGTTCAGGTAGACACATTGTTGAAGTATTGTTGGACCTTATGAGGCCTGGGCATGAGGCCCAGTATAACTTCCTAAATTGAACTTGAGTTTGTTAAGGCCTAGTGTAACTTCCTTAGCCTAGCTGGAGTTTGTAGACCTGTCTCTGGCTCTAACTTCCACACAGGAAGTGACTCAGCACAACCTGTCCTAGGCCTAACTCTGCCCAGCCACCGCTAATGTGGCAGAATATTATTGCCCTTGTTCCTTGCTCCACCTTGGCCCATCCCAGGCTTCACACCCACTATCTCAGCCTATGTAAGTTCCTGCCTAAATACAATTAAATGAGAACCTGCTTTAACAGACTCCCAAGTCAGTGTGTTTGTTTCTCCCCAGTGGCCAGGGGGAAGGTGTGAGTAGTCTATACTCACCATCCGCTCAGCCCCAAGGCATGTCAGCTGGGTCCTGTTGTGCTCCTGAGCGTTATTCTGCTAGAGAACCTGGCAAAGTACTATAGGAGAAGCTTCCCTGTCATTTCTAAAAGACACATTCTCACAGCAGATTCCTGGGTATTTTGTCTTGCAACCTTTCTTTCCCCTCTTCCACAATGTTTCTTGAGCTTCAAGTGCTGGAGTTGGAAGTAAAACCCTTTGAATAGAAGGGAAATCATTCCTAAGACTGGTAACCTAGCCAACTATCAGGACTGGTGAAGTCATGGATTTTGGAGGGGAACCTACAAGCACCACTTTGTTAACCCAGTATAATTTCTGACCTGCATTCTAAACACTTATATGTACAACGGAAGTGGTTTTCTCCATCTTTACTAAGTTTTTCTTTGCAAGAGACAGAGACCATTAGAAAAAATTAAAACCAAAACCAAAACCAAACTAAACCAAACCAACAAACCAATAAAACACCCTCACAAATGGTCAGAAAGAAACTGACCATGGGGTGACTAGCCCCCATGAAGACATCTATAGCAAACGTCTTGAAACTCCTGTGTATGTGAAGATAAATGTGCCCAGAGAGATAAACTTTTAGAATCTTATTTCTGGTTTTTGAGTTTAACCTGAAATCCTCTGAACAGACTCTAATAATTACCAGCAGGATTAGAGCAAAAGCTTGTCAGGATCTTGTCAAGCCCAATAGTTCAGTCTGCCTTACTATTGAAACAAGAAAAACAACAAGTAACAGAAAAGAAACAAGACCAAGATCAACAAACAATCCGGAACAGATCTTGTTTTGTAAGGGATAAACAACCTCAGGAAGCTACCCACCATTCCCTGCAAACAGCTCGTACAAGGAGCACTTACTAAGTGAACCTAGTATGGCAAGAACAAAAAAAGGAATGAAAAAAAGTCAAATACATCATGAACTTAAAGAAAACTATGCCATGAATTATCACACTCAAAAATGTTCTGGGCATAAGTAAATCTACAATGTCAATGATTTTTATGTTTATGTTTTTTTTTTCTAGATTATGTGTTCATTCGGGAAAGAAAAAGTTTGACATCTTTTTAAGTCACATAGGAGAAAAGCAGGGGCCTATGAGCACCAAAATATAATGAGTGACTGTAATTAAATATTTTAAATGTATTGCCATTTTCTTTTATTTCTTATATATTGTTCTTTCTGAGTCCCCAGGGCTACTGATTGCATCTAAAAATTTCATTAGAGTAATACCAGTAAGAGTGCCTTTTTACTCTTGAGTTCTCTTTTCTATTATTTTTATAATGCATTCTTAAAGTGGCAGTGTGCTATCAGAACCATATCTAGGGCCAAGTTCGATTTTGGTGATATCAGATAATTTTCTCAACTTCTTAGTACTTCTCTTTTCTCATCAGTGAAAAGTGATGATAAGACCTGAAGTTCTGTGCAGGGTGAATGAGAAATGAACATGGGGCACCAATTGCAGTAGTTGAAAAAGGATTTATTTTCTTTATTTTCTTCCCTCACACTTTATCCAGAATAGTAGAATCATAACTGATAACCTGTCACCCGAATCCTTCTATATACAGCCCACTTTCACTATCACTCCAACCTATCCCTTTTTTGCAAATGTTTTAATAAAATGAACACAAACCTATGTTGAAAATCATGATTTGTATTTTTATTTGTCATGTCAATCGTAGGTCTATGAAATATGTTTTGATACTTTTTCTTTGATGTTTCTGCATTATTATTAGTACTTTGAATATATTTATTTTTTTTAAAAAGACTTATTTTAACTATCAGGCCTCAAAGAGATGGTGTGCCCGCTGCTAGCTTGAAAAATTTTTACAAGAAAGAACACATATTTGGAATGTACTGCTTTTATAACAAAAGCAGTTCACTCCCAGCAGGCCTACTATCTGAAGTTCTAGCAGTGCCATCAGTCATTTTGATGGTCTTGTTAGTTTGATGACTTCTTGATGAGACCACCTGCTGTCCAACTCCTGGTTTTTCTGCCTATTTCAGGAATTTAAATTACATTAAATGGAAGACTTCTTAGAAAACCCATTTTCTCTTTAAATTATTGAAATTTTTAACAACTTTATATTAGGATCTTTTACTTTCCTCATATAATATTGGGCTTAACTGTGGAGCATCACTCAGCTTTGAAAGATAAGTTGTGTATGCAGATATATATATGCATGTATGTACATATTCAGTGCAATTTACATTGCTCAGTATACATTTCTAAGAATTGTTGACAAATAGTAAAGATGATTATAATTAAAATATGGGACATTTGTGTTACTTAAAAATATCTTGTAGAGAAAATTTGTCCCAGAACTGCAGATGAGTCTTCTCTGCTTTTTGCAGAGCGTCTTTTAATTAGACTCATAAAGGATGCAGCCTTTCCTGCAGGGTTTTTTTATCCTGTTGCTCTGTGTGGCAGTAGCTCTCATGTTTGTATTACTGAGTAGTGAAAAGTAATGTGAATCCTTAAGTTTGTCTGCTTATGAGCTGATGATTATTATGTAGTTTCCACCTTCTGCTTGTTTCCCATGGTGCTACCATAAGCGTTAACGCATAAGAATCTTGTAGACTTAAGCTTTCATTTATCTTTGGTAGACACTGCCAGGTAGAATTGCTGACTCATTTGATATCTGTTTAGCATATTGAAGAAATGCCAAAATGTTTTAAAGTGGCTGTGCATTTTGTATTCTCATCAGAAATACATGAAATCACAGATATTCCATGTTGTAGTTTGCTTTTTTGTTTCTTTGATAAATTACCGTGACCAAAATCAACTTGGGGAAGAAAAAGTTTATTTGGAGTATTTCCATGGTATTTCCATGCTATACTGCATCATGAGGAAAGTTAGTGAGGGCAGTGTCTTTGAATTATTTTTTTGTGTTTTACTATAATTGATAGTTTAGCTTTTTTTTTTTATACTGTTGATAAGAGGGCTGAAAAGAATGTGAGAGGCAGAAGATTGGGAAGAAAGAAGTTTGGTGAGTTGCTGTCTTTTGGGCATGGTGTGTTTATTGCATACACCAATGTATAGCCTCTATTTTTAATTGCACAAGACTTATACACTATACCTATATACTACACACCATTATACTTATATTTTTAACTACATGGAACTTATATACTATATATCAGTTGAAATACCAAACGAATGGGGGAGAGGATTCTGAGTACCTACCTCTAACTAGAGAATGGTACAGTTGATGGTTAGAAATGGATAGATAGGGTCATTTCCCTTAAGAATGTATCTTCTACTTGCATGTCCATATACTAGTTATTGCACCCATGTACATAGTGAAGCACTAATTAGACTCAATGGATTATTATATGCTGAAAATATCTATGCACTTATCTGTAAATTTTGTGGTTTTATTTTTTAAAGCTTATTAATATCCATGTTACAATTTTCTGATCTACTTCTCTGTTGATTGACATCTAGGTTGATTCCTAGATGTTATTGCAACAGCTTACATTTAGGGAGTACTCAGGGGATATTAATAAGAAAAATAGGAAACAAGAAGTTAATAGAGAGACATGGTGGGGACACTAGTGGGAGTTAGACGGAGGTAAGTGTAGATACATATAATCAAAATATGTTTTATACATGAAATTTTCAATTATTAAATAAAAACACTGAAAAAAGACATTGAGGTGGGAGGGAGATATGTTTGACAGTCCTAGGTGGAGAGTAGGGGTGAAAATGATCAAGATTAATTATATACATGTATGAAATTTTCATTGAATAAATTTAAAAAATGATTGAGAAGCACTGGGAATATAGGTCAGTGTTAGCGTATTTCCCTCATATGTATGAGACCTGGGTTACTGTTCACCAAGACATGTACTTCTTATATGGGAGTCCCCTCTCTGTGATGCAATTACCATTAATGAATAAAGAAACTGACTAGGCCTGTTGATAGGGCAGACCTTAGGTAGACAGGAAAGACATAACTGAATGCTGGGAGAAAAAAGGGCAGAGCCAGAGAGACGCCATGGATCCACCATCAGAGATAGATGTGCTGCTACTTTGCTGATAGGCCTCAACCTCATGGTGATACACAGATTAATAGAAACGGGTTAAATTAAGATGTAAGAGTTAGCCAATAAAAAGTTAGAACTAAAGGGCCAAGCAGTGATTTAATTAATACAATTTCTGTGTAGTTATTTCAGTTCTGGGTGACTGGGACGAACAAGCAGGCCCTTCTCCAACAAATTAGCGACCAGTGTGGGGCTGGAACCCATGACCCTGAGATTAAGAGTCTCATGCTTTACTTACTGAGCTAGCCGGGCAGACAGAAGAACAAGCGGCTCACTCCCTTGCTACATACTTCTTAAAACACAAATATTCATTTTTGTACTACCATTCATTATCTCATATATTGGCTTAATGACTTGTATTGGTATGGCATATTTTTCTATTTTTGAAGGTTTAGTGTAAGCATATTTAATGTCTAGGAATTAGTACATGTCCTGGGAGAAACACATGCCAGGATAGAATTAGATGTTCAGTAGATGTACTAGGCAAGGCATCAGAAGGAGAAAATGTAAGTGCATAATGCAAATTTGGCTCTTGAGAATAAAGAAATATGAGGGGTTGTATGGAAGAGGCTTACAGTGTAGTGCAATTCTAAGTAAGTTCTCATGCCGCCAATGGACAGTTCTTGAGCCAAGATTGTATCCTGGAAGATTCATGTTTCTGCCAAGAAGAAGGATAATTTTATAATGTTCCTGCATTGAGTCATAATCTGGGAGCACCCTCTAGGAAGCATTGCATGAATATGATACATCTCATAGGACAGGATCTGGTAGTTTTCTTCAATAGTGTGACCTGTAGAGATTTGAGAGGTAAGTTTTCATGCCTACCTAGGTTGATTTCACACATAGCTACTGATAAAAGCTCTTTAGTATACATTGCTGTGCAAGTGTCTCTGTTATTTGTGTACTTTGAGTCAGTCCTTTAAGTAAACACTCAGGGATGATATAGTTGGGTCATATTTCTAGTGTTTTTATTGTTTTGGGTATTTTGTAATTTCATAAAGGTATATAATATGTTGTTATTATTTTCTTCTTATTTCCTTTCCACACCTGTGAACACTCACATTCCTACCAGTCTTTTGCCCAGATTAATGACTTTTGGTTTTGTTTGGTCATCACTGTGACAATTAGATTAAGACTATCTATTAGACCCTTTGAGTTTTTCTTGACTTTCATGCTGATTCCAAAGAGCTTAGACTAGTTTACTTTGCCTTCAGAAGTGTAGTTCTTCAGAAAGATTCTCTGTCACACATATCCATGGCCATCTGGCATTCTGACTAGAATAAGAAGGCTAGTGAGGTTGAATGGTATTTTATCATATTTACTTTGCATTAATATCTGCTCCTTTTTGCAATATAAGCTGGTTCATTAGACTATTGACTAGAGTAGCGTTTACTTCTTCTTCAGTTTTCTTTTTAGTTCTTCGTATACTATACAAATAAATCCTTGGTTAGATATAAAACTTGCAAAGATTTTTGTTCCATTCTGGAGACTGTCTCTTCACTTGACTATTTTCTTTGTTGAAGAGAAACTTTTTAATTTATTGCATGAGGTCTCATTTATCAAATGCTGGCCTTATTTCCTGAGTGACTGAGTTCCTATTCAAAAAAGTCATTTACTATTTCCTTGTATCTATAGCAATACATTCTGTTTTCCCCCAGTAGTTGTACTTGAATTTAAAGCAGGGCCCCTTAAATTTATAGAAATCTATCCCAAAATGTGTGTGTGTGTGTGTGTGTGTGTGTGTGTGTGTGTGTGTGTGTGCGTGCTTGAGAAACTCTACTCTGATTATTTTTTTCCATTTAAAAATATTTTGGGGTATTCATTTTGTATTTATATTTGTTAATGCCTAAGGTACATTTGTACAATTGTTTTCAAATTTAATTGTAAAAAATTTTAAGTGAGAAACAGCTGTGAATATTTGTACAAATACTTAGCATTTCTGTTGTTGTTTTTTTTTTTTTTTTTCTATTTTAGTGTAGCGTTTTCTCTGGGATCACTGGCCCTTGTATCTGAAGAGGGTCTTTTCATATTTCTAGTATTAAAAATTTGCTGGACAGAATATCTCAGTCTGTTTTTCTGAAAATGTCCATTTTGTCTGTTTTTGAGGAATACTCTTCCTGTGTATAGAACTCTAAATTGGTTTCATGCCATCATTTGGGTTATGTAGAGGTGATGTGTTATCTGCCCATTTTAAACTTTATTCTCTTTTTTCCCATAACAAAGCCTTATGGATTATCTTTCTATCTTTTGATTCTAACTACCTTACTCCTAGGATGTTGCAATGAGCGCAGGCTGAGGCCCTTGTTCCATCCCTCCCAACTTCTGGCTGCCAGGCTAGCTTACATTCTAAATAACCACACGAAAATTATATTAATTTAATTGCTGCCTGGCCCATTAGTTCTAGGCTCTTCTTAGCTAACTCTCACATATTATTTTAACCCATATCTAGTAATCTGTGTATCACCACGGGATGGTGGCTTACCGGGAAAGATCCTAATCTAAGACCATCTCAGGCCGGAGAAACATGGCGTCTCCTACACTTTCCTTCTCCCTGGCATTCTGTTCTGTCTACTCCACCCACCTAAGGGCTACCCTATCAAAAGGCCAAGGCAGTCTCTTTATTCAACCAATGAAAGCAGCAGAAATACAGAAGGACCCTCCTACACCACTAGGAGTCTTGATGTAATTTGCTGTTATTCTTTATATTCCTCAGGTTTATTAAATTTCATTTTTCTGTGTGTTTATAATTTAGAAAAATACTTTAAAAATAAATCACACTTTATTTCTTTAAAAAGTATTCTTTTCAGTTCTGTTAACCATATGCATAGTAAGGGTACATTATATTAGTCAACAGAATGTTATAGTTCTGTATAAGTCCCTATTCTTTCCCAAATACTGTTTCGACTTCTCAATTACTATTTCATCTTCATTCTTCAGTGATTTCACCTATATTATGATGGGATTTTGTAAAAGTTACTACTGTGTGCTTCACATTTCAACATGATATACTTGCTATGATCAGAATCTGATGTGATTCCAGCCCTGTTATACTTTTGTTTACAGCATCCACCATCGAGTTTTAGCTTACAAATAAACATTTTTCTTTCCAGTGTATTTTTAAGGAAGACTGTGAAGATATCTAAAACTCATTGTCTTCATAACCTGCAAACTCCACATGCCTCATTTTCTCCAGAATTGTATTTGTTTATTTTCAACACAGAAATGTCATGCTGGGATTATTGTCTTCCATGTTGTGTAGCCACCTGAAAAAGTGGTTCTATGTACAGTTCCATCTGTAATGTCTTCTCCCTATAACAGTTTTATGATAGTTCATGTTGTGTGGAACTGTTCTCTATATTCTGTCAATTATGTTTTAAATAAATGCTGATTGGCTAGTAGTCAGGCAGGAACTATAGGCAGGACAACCAGACAGGAAGTAGAGGCAGGTCAATGAGAACAGGAGTATTCTGGGAAGAAGGAAGCTCTTTCTGCAGTTGTGAGCCCGCCACAGAAGAAGCAAGATGTGACTGCCTTGCTGAAAAAGGTACCGAGCCAGGTAGCTAGCTTAGACAAGAATAATGGGCTAATATAAATTATAAGAGTTAATAAGAAGCCTGAGCTAATGGGCCAATCAGTTTATAACTAATGTAGACCTCTGTGTGATTCTTTGGGACTTAACGACTGTGGGGACCTGGCAGGACAGAAACCCCTGACAACATTCATGTATGTATATATTTCCATTTTCTAGTTGTTTATGGCAGAGTGACAAGGCTTGTTTTCTGCTGCTTCACCATGCTAAAAGCCGCACTCCAATGCTAAGTGTATGAGCAATTTTCTAATTTTTTGTATTCCTTTTTCTGATTTAGCAAATAAATATTTTTATATAGGAAAAGTACAGGTAGGGTGACAGAAAAAATTAAAATTGCCTTTAGTCTCATCACTCAGCTATAATTATAGTATAATTTAATCTTTGTTTAATTCATATCTCTATCAGAGCGCTGATATTTAGTGTTACTGATAGTTGCAATCAGCTACACAGCTGTCTACCAGCGATAAACACTTTATATACAAATGAAGAAAGTTTTCCAAGGCAAGTGCCTGTCTGTGGACATTTTGATGGTATCATGTGAGAAACAGATTGTCACAGATTATTGTTGTTATAGGCAACCTGTCTTACTCTTTCGATGTCTTTTATATACTTGTCTATTCCTTGTATTTAGACATACATGTACACACACACACACACACACACACACACACACACACACTGCCAATGTCTTAGTCCTCTTGAAAGAGAAAAACTGTCAAATCTCTCTAGATAATTTATGTGAGTTCTTTGTCTGTGAGGGTGACTTTAAGGAGACTGATTCTGCTTCCCATCCCCCGCCTGGCTGTGTGATGCCAAATCAGAAATTAACTTCCCCCATTACTTACATTTTCCAAGTCAGATTACATACACTCAGTTGAATTTAATTGTAAGAATTAGAGATCAAGAGCACATTTAACATAATTTTTTCCAGTGAGAGACTGAATGACGGTGGTGATAGTATTTATTTTTTAAAAAGGGGCGATGACATAAACTGAACCTATACTTCAGAACGCCTGGAAGAAGTTTTTAAATTTACCAGTGAAGAATGTGATAGCTGAAGGTATGCATATATAGGTATGTATATGCTTGTACATATATGTATATATCTATTCATATGTACAAGTATATATATATATATCTTAGTAGCATTTCTGGAATCCATCATGAAGAGATTTTGAAGAAAAAGATTGATTTTCTCATAATAGTTGAGGTAAAGTGAAATGGAATGGGTTAATAGCAGCGGTAACGCTATGACCCCCCTTCTCCCAAGCCCAAAATAGGGACATCTGCCAAGATTTCCTGCTAGCCTAAGCAGGATAATGCCAGGTGGCTTGGTATCTTTGAAGCAAGGCCACTCGGAACCACAGCAACAGTAAGCCTATAGTCTGAAGGTCAGGCCTAGCTAACAAAGAGATAAAGGATGAATAGAGAACACCAGATGTACCTAGACAAGGTCAAGCTGACATGACTGAACTTTTCCCTCGCCTCAAAGTAGCTAATAGAAACTGTATAATCTGTTTTTATAGAATATAAATACTGACTCTAG
>JAQHUG010000680.1:123849-136235 GCA_028555095.1 Dicrostonyx torquatus
CCCATCTTAAGGAAGCAGGGGGAGGGCGGTGGTGTAGGGGGGGGAGCGGGAGGGCTGGGAACAAGGGGAGTAAATGTAAATTTTTCTTGTAATAATAATAAAAAAAGAAAAAAAATCTACAGCAATATATCACACTATAGCCAGATTAATTCATAGTAGTAAAATTGATTGTATGACCTACTAGTAAATAAATAAAAATGTATTCTGAGACAGGTGGTGGTGATGAACACCTATAACCCCAGCACTCAGGAGGCAGAGATAAGTGGATGTCTGTGAGTTCGAGGCCAGCCTGGTCTCCCAGAGCTAGTTCCAGGACAGGCTCGAAAGATACACAGAGAAACCTTGTCTTGAAAAACAGGGGGAAAAGTAATCTTATTGGTATCATAACACTTTTTTGTTCTTTGTCTCTGAAAATGCATTGCAATTGTATTTATCTTACAGTAGTATTTGAGCATAAAAGAAATTAATACTTTTAATATTCTTAAAATAATGCATGTAGTATCCAATAAATGTCACCCACAGTTGTATTTACTGCATTTTACCTTATCAAGGGCATCATGATTGAATAATTTAACTTCCATTTAGGCTCCCAAGACATCATTGACACAGGTTAAGGGAAGAATAGCTTGCAACTTTTCTGACTGTGAATCAAATGCTCATCTATCAGTTTGGTAATATTCATGCTGGAAAGTGTACAGAAAATAAAATAATTCTTATAAGGAGCCAATTGGAATCTAATAACTAAGCATTCTGGGAAACTTAAAACAATGGCTCACAGTCTAATATTAGCATTTAGACCCAACAGTCTTCATTTAATATAAGATAAATGGGATGCTATTTTCATTGTAAGAAACTTAATGATTTTAGAATAAATTGGATGTGTTGTGTTCTCTACAAAACACATTACAGGGATGATGGTGATAAATATTTTTGTTAAACGTATAATGAAGAAGCATTTTTTAAATCTGTTAAGATATACTGCTGGAGTTGAAACCAGAACTGCAAAAAAAAAAAAAAATTGAAAGCAATACAAATGAATGTGGACAGAAAAACAATAAATAATTGTTTGTTATATTTTATTTTCTTTCAATTTCAATATAATTTTATCCTATTTTGCTAAAGCATTAATTAATGCTATGTATGCATTAAATCAATACAAATTCAAATATATTTTGGTTTACTCATGACTAAGTGCATATTTACTTAAATATATGTAGTGAATGAAAAAAATTCAAAGACAACACCATAATATACATAATCCAGACTGTCTGTGGATTTTGCATCTTTATGTGACTTATTTTTCTTTACTGCTTTTATCTTTGACTGTCTGTACTCTTTTATATTACTTTTAATGTCTCTTTAAAGACGTTACTTCCTTTTTATAATTATCTATACTATTTTTCCTCTCTCTCCCAAGCCTACATGCATTTTATTTATTTATTTATTGTTTTTTTGAGACAGGGTTTCTCTGTGGCTTTGGAGCCTGTCCTGGAACTAGCTCTTGTAGACCAGGTTGGTCTCGAACTCACAGAGTTCTGCCTGCCTCTCCCTCCCGAGTGTTGGGATTAAAGGCATGATCCACCATCACCTGGCCCCTACATGCATTTTAAATACATTTTGTCTCATCATCCTCCAGGTTCTTAAGGTATGAATGAGCATCCTTTGTGTACATACCCAACAGCAGTATTGCTGGGTGGTGAAGTAGATTATTTCCTAATTTTCTGAAAAATTGCCATACTGATTTCTAAAGTGGCTGTACAAGTTTGCACTCCCACCAGCAATGAAGGACCATTCCCATTATGCCAAATCCTCTTCAACATAAGCTATCACATCAGTGTTTTTAATCTTCACCATTCTGACAGGTGTAAGATGGAATCTCAGAGTTATTTTGATTTACATTTCTCTGATAATAAGTATTTTGAATATTTCCATAAGTGACTGAAAAAGAGGCTCTGTCTTATTGACAGTCTATTCTTTTGGAAATAAAAAGATGATAGTTTAGGAAAGGTACAATACATTTTTGTTTTAATGGAATTAGAAGTCATGCGAACTATAGTTATTGGACTTTGAAGCAGCTTTCTAGCATAATGCCTCAGATCTATGTGAATATGTCCAAAACACATATTCTTCTACTTGAGGTAAGACCACATTACTGTGAATTTAATCTTGACTATTTAATTTAAAGGCCTGTTAGAAAAGCATATTATTTCCTTATTTGTGGGAAAATGTGCATATTACCAGTGGGAGGTTAGACATATATTTTTTTTTATTTAAATCCACAAGCTTTAGCACGGCCTCTGTTGGCATTCGAATCAGTTTTTTTATTCTTGCTTCATTCTTTTAATCACATAAATCCACAGTCATTTATTACAATGTCTGATTTGTATTTCAGTGCTTTTCTGTTTGCATACTGTTTTCTGAAGGTGCTTAAGAGTTTTGTGTTTTTGTTATAAGCTCTTCATCTTGTATAGAAGTGCTAGGTACCATTATAGATGCAAAAAAAGAGACTTCTTGGGATTCATTTATTTCATAGACATCATCTGGAACTGATGGAGTCCATTAAGTGGAATTAATTTTGGCTTTTTCTGTCTAAAACATGTGAAGAACCTTTGACCCTGAAAACTGCAGATGTGATTTTAGTTCTGCAAATGTGAGACCATCAACTATTCACTTGTCACAGGATAAAGAGTTCCAGGTTTTTCAGGTTCATTACTCAGGCCTCCCTGATCATGCATGGCTTACTACTTGCCTGAGTGATTGTAAACCCAGATTCTGCCTATTTCAGTCCACATATTCCCTAACATTCTGTTGTCTCAATAAGGCAAATAGATGAGTTTTTGGTCAAGGATACAGTCTTAAATACCTAGTGAATTATGTGGCAAAATATTGCAGATTTATGATTTAACATGGGTGGGAAATGAGTTGTCTTTACACACTGGCCAGGGTTCAAGTTGCTGTTCTGCTACTTATTGGATGGACTTTCCTGTGTGCTTATGCACTCTCTTGATGTTTTAATGTATGAAATGAAAATATTATTCAGGAGCCTTTTGTGAAAATTAAACACTACAACATGTGAGGGTTTTTTTTACATTGTGTCTAAAATGCTATTGGAACTTAATAGCACCTCACTTATTGCTTCAGTTTTGAAGCTGAATGTTCTTAAAAGGTTTGCATGTTAAAGAAATGGTCCCTGTGGTGGTAACTATTGGGAGGTGATGGAACTTTGAACACATAAAACCTATTGGAATTGTGACACAGAAGGGGACTCTCTTCTATCCTGTACCTCTGCTTCCTGGCTAATGATATAATCAAGGTAAATAATTCTTGTTCTGTAAACATTCCTATAAAGTGGTACTATTTATTTTATTCTAGAAGAAGGCTTTCAGGGAAACTCCCAAAACAGATAAGATTCAAATGGAGCTGATGAAGACTGCACAGGTGAATTTTCACTTACTTCACTCAGTAGTCTCTGAGGTATTTGTAGGTTATTCTGTGATGTGATATCAAATGACCAACAACCAGAGAGCTTTCATGGAATCTACTTAGGCCTTCTACGTATATGTGACAGTTGTGTAGCTTGGTCTATTTGTGGGATTCCAGGCAATGGGAGCGGGGACTGTCTCTGGTGCTTTTACTGGCTCTCGGGAACCTATTACTCTTGCTGGATTGCTTTGCCCAGCCTTAATACAGGTGGAGGTACATGATTTTATGGTAGCTTGATATGCCATGCTTTGCTGATGCTCATGGGAGGCCTGCCACACCCTGAGCAAATACAGAGGAGAGGTGGATTGAGGGGGTGGCAGAGGAGAGGTAGGGAGAGGGAGTACAAGAAGAGGAAGGAGAAGATGCTGCTGTCAAGATTTAAAATTAGTCAATTAATTAATTTTAAAAAGTTTCTGCATGAAGTATAGCTAACAAAAAGCTTTCAGTTAAAACTGAAAGCCTAAGTCAACATGAAGTATAATTAACTAGGTTATCAGAAATTGTGTGATAACCATAATTTAATAATTTGGATTCTCACTATTTGAGCTTAATAAGAATCACATTTATGTTATAAGGTAAAAAAGAAAGTACATTTGATTTTCTAAAGTGTTCTTTTCAGGATTGGTGAAAATTAGTATTGGAGGTGAAAATGGAAGGATGGTTGTGCAAGAGTAGACAGTTGCTCTGAGGCAAAATCTAGTTTCATCTAAGGTAGATAAAGCATGTTATAAACAGTTCATAAAGAATCTGCATAGATTCTACTTGGCAGAAACAGAAAATATGACACATACAAACAATAGAATTTTATTCAGCATTAGCAAATAAAATTATTTTATTTCAGTAAGATGGATAAAACTGAAGATCACCATATTAAATGAAACAACCCATAGATAAGCAAATACCACATGTTTTCTCTCATTTGTAAAACATAAACTTATACATATATGTGTGTTTATACATACATACATACATGTAATAATTTATTGGAAGGGTTAACAAATGACAGAAGATAATCAAGCATGAATGTAGTAAATATCTACGTGCTTGCATGAAAATTATCTATGAAACTAATCACTTTACTCAATGAATATATATCAATATTTTAAAATATGTAGACATGGAGAATGTTACTTTATTGGAGTTAATGGACTTAAATAAAAAAGAAGACAGGGAGTATGAAGCATGGGGAGGTGGGACTGCATCTGGTGGGAATTAACGGATGGAGTTCAGAGTGTATATGATAAAGCACTTTAAATAAAATTTTAAAGTATTAATGAAAATATTTAAAAGATAAAGAACTGTGCATATCTGACCTTATGTGGTTTCTCAGAATACTAAACTTGTAAAGGCTCTATACTTGCTTTAATATGTTGATGTTTCTGTGATTATATTTTTGCACGTGCATTCATGTGTGTGTGTATGCGTGTGTGCATATGTATGTTTGTTACACTGTATGGAACTTAGGTTCTCACAGTTGTTAGACAATTTTCTATCTTATCTTGACATTTTGAATGTATTAGTAAGAGTCCTACATTACCTCTTAAATCTCCGTGTCACACATTTTGTATCTTGTCTCTTCTACAGACTATGTAGAATTCTGCCTACTTGTTCTTGTCACTGAGTGTCGAGTCCTCGTGATATTGGATTCTATTGAGTCCACTGTCATTTTTCCTCTTTCTTGAAACAAATGCTCTTCTTCTTACTCTCACTTCAAATCTAAACTTGAGTTTTACTCAGAGACATTAAGACACAAATGTGAGCAAAGTAACTAGAACTTGGGGACATTCTAGTACTCAGCATTTTTCTTCAGTGAAGTTATTGATATTTTCTCTAATTTAGATGACAGGGCCTCTAGAGATGACAGTGTGAGAGCTATAAGGATTTTTAAAAGCCCTATAATAGTGAAGAAGCTGTAAAGTGGACTTTAAAGGTTTGAGAAGTTATAGTATAGACAATTCTGTCTATATTATACACTTTCTGTATCTTGAAGTAATATTCAAGTGTTTCATACAAACATTTTTCAATAAGATACTTAAGTATGAAAGGACTCCTATGATAATGAATAATTTCATCACTTCAGCAATTGTGAAACTGTTACCTTCTTGGTAAGTACAAGAGTGCAGTCCCTGATGAGTCTCTTCAATGGCCATTTTTTCCCTCTAGGTGTCCTTGAGAAAAATAATGAATAGTTAAAATCATCCTCTTAACTCTGAACTTGACTGAAAAATGAGAAAGAGCAGTAATCATTTAAGTAGAAAGAGATTGCCAACATAGTCTGAAACTTACATACTTATTCATCTTTTTTAAACAATTATTTTCCTAGTTTCATAAATTTATTAGTGTTCCCTTTTATCAGGATTCATGAATTTACATACAGAAACAGAGATAAACTCATATTACCCACTGAATATAATAATTATAACCACGCTGTTTTACTCTGTAGCTATTTCCTATAACAATGTTTCCTGTGATCACTATGACTATTAAAATGCTTCGCATTTTCTGACCTTTCTGTCACAGTTGCATTTATCATTGTGTGGTATAATTGCTTCTTATCTCTTGCTTGGAATACTTGACTGTGATTATGCAAAAGTATCAGTTAATTGTAGATACATAATATAGACAGAGTTAAGCCTGGTTGTATGGGAACACATACTGATCTAGAGTCTATTTTATTTTCATTATGAGAACTTTCATCAGTGCCCATTTGTCTTTCTCCTGTAGCTCCTTTGAGACTCCTTTATTGCAGTGATTAGTCATAGTTCTCAACTTTAGGTATTCTATAATGGCTTGAAAATGAGGGGTTGATTGTCTAAATCAGGTTTGCCTGTAACTGTCTGGTGGAAAAATGTCTTAATTGCCTTCATTGATGTGGGAAGGTATAGCATGAAAGTGAGTGGAACCTTTCTTTGGTTTGGGGCCCTGGATTGTCTAAGCATAGAGAAAACTAGTTGAGTACCCAACAAATATTCACAATTCATTTCTGTCTTGAGTTGCTTCTTCAAGTTCTTACAGATTGGATTTTCCTCTAATGATGAACTCTCATCTAGAACTTTGAAGCCAAACAAACATGTTCTCTCCTAAGTTACATTGTGTCAGGGTATTTTATCAAAGCAGCAAAAAGGAAGGTAGGATGTTTGCCTTTTCTAATTCCATTTGTACTATTTCATTTGAAAAGATAAGATTTGGGCATGCATATTTAGTAGCTACATCTAAATTTTGGCTCTGAATATTCTCAATGTTTTTCAGACATCAATGAGGCTGCAGTATGAAGGATGAACAATATACATTTTATAATGAAATATGTCTGGTGTAAGAGGATTCTTCTGTATTTGGGTTGCTTTCATTGGTTGAATAAAGAAAACTGCCTTGGCTTTTTGATAGGGCAGCTCTTAGGTGGGCGGAGTAGACAGAATAGAGTTCGGGGAAGAAAGAAAGTGCAGCAGACGCCATGATGCTCTGGCCCGAGATGGATGCAGGTTAGAATCTTCTGATAAGTGACCACCTTGTGGTGACACACAGACTATTAGGAATGGGTTAGTTTAAGATGTCAGGGTCAAGCCAAGAAGAGGCTAACGATAATGGGCCAGGCAGAGTTCAAATGAATACAGTTTTCATGTGGTTATTTCGGGCATAAGCTAGTGGCCACGGCCAGGAGCCAGGCACTGGGAACAAACGGCCGTGCTTCTCTCAGGTGCTGGGAACACAGCTCACATCTATTACAACATATGTCAGTGAGGGATGCCAATTGACCAAAAGTAGGTCAAAGTTTCCCTTATTGTGACTATTCATATATTACACTTAAGGGATTTTATCCAATAGTTCAAAATATATAATAAGTTATTATAATATCACATGATTTCCCATTTTTTTCACAATAAAACATCTCAGTGACTTGTGGTGGCATGCAGTTTGTCTATTATTTGGTTGACTACATCTCAGACCTCAACTATTACTTTACTTCCTTTCTATCATAATTCAAAAAAGTTCAAAGTATTCATAAGAAAATTTGAAAAACTATGAACTATAGTTTACATGACAAACATCCAAATAATTTATGGTCTCAAGAAGTGGAGTTTATCCTAGGTGATATGAATGGTCCTAGTAATATCAAAGAATTTTTATAATCACAGAGAGGCAAAGAGAGACATTGGGAAGAGTAGCAAAGTTATGAAGCTAGAGGCTAAAGACTAGGCAAGGGGTAGATATAGCCCCTGAAGGAAGAAGAAGCAAAGAGCAGATACTCCCCTCAAATTGCAGTGGGGAAAATGATTCTGTCTGCTCACATCCTGATTTGGGACTTTTGGCCTCTATAGATGTGAGAGAGGTCATGGGAGACATTTGAGAGAGGCCAGCTGTGGAGGGAGTGGAGGGAAGAAAGAGAAGCAGGAAATAATATAATTCTATTTTAAATGATATTCATTAGGAATGGCTCATACTTTTTGAGGTAGATGAAGCAAAAAGAGAAATCCCTCAAGAGTTCTCATGTTCTCTGCCCTTCTGAATCTGTCTTCTTAGGTGAGTAAAGAGATGATGGTAAGGAAAATCTTGTCAGAGCAAACAAGATGCTGATCATGCATGGGTCATTTCAAGATAAAAAGGATTCTCAGGTAAGCATGAGCTGGCAATGTAGGAGAGTTTTCTTGTCTAAGAGTAAAGCATAATATGGTATGTGCTTTGTAGTTGGGTCTTTTTGTTTTGTTTTAATTTTTCTTTTTCTTGTCAAATACAGGACAAGAGAGTTGGAGGACATGTGAGAAAGCATTCCAGAATTAAAAACAGTACTTCAGGCCAAGCATTACTGCTGCCAGTTCTAAGAATTTCTCGATGATTTGTCACAGTATTTGGTATGCTATTGTACTGTAGCAAATGGAAGGGTCAGAGACAGACTGCTGATGACTTTCAAGTCTGTTTCGTTGAAATAATGCTCCTCAAATTGAAAGACCAATCTATTCAACAATGGAAAGGGATAGGATAATTTGTGGTGATCTTGCAGTTTGATGCTGCAAAGCCCACATAAATTACTTTCCTAAACATTGGAAAGATACTTGAGATATTTATGGCCAATTACTATAAATATTTATAAATATATTAAGCATATTTGATGGTGAGGAGATACTGCAGACAATTGCTTTAGTTGTTGAGCTATTATTCTTTTAAATGTTTTATACTTCATTGTAAAAATGTTAAAAATAAAAACATCATATGCTGAAATTAACAAGATCCAAAGACTATACAACTAAGTAAACCTCTTTACAGCTGAAGTAAACATTTGGAATAGAAGTTGTTGAGCTTCACATCAGATTTTAAACTTCATCATAGAATATATTTTTATCTGTATTCAATCTTTCCTCATCTCTTAAGTTTTAACTTTTGTTTGTTCTCTTTTCTGCATGTTATGCTGTGCTAACATGTATATTTATTTACACATATACATATATTTTGGCTAGATTATGCATAGGAAGGACATCCTTTTAAAAGTGAAATTGGTTAATTGAAAAAAATTACACAAATGCAGAAAAGAACATGTAATATAATTATATAGCTTGATAGGAAAGCAGTTTTATTGTGATATAAAGCAGAAAATTTACCACAGTAAGCATATAATTAACATTTTCAGCAAATTACAAAATTGTACAATGGAAAGGAAAATTGAAATTTTCAGCACTCTCACTTCTAAAGGAATCATTGTACCTTTTGGTTGTAATTTCATGCATTATCCTTTGTTATAGCAGGTCACTGAGCTGATGACTATCCCTTCTAGTTTTCTTTGATCCATGAAGACAGATGAAACTGTATTCTTATCTCTTACCCTACACAAAACTCAGCCACAAGTGGATAAAGGACCTCAATGTAAGAGGTCATTTAACCTGCATCGGATAAAGGAGAATGTAAGGAATACAGCTGAACTTATTCACACAGGAAACTGATTTCTCCAATAATCCAGACATTAATACCAATTAATACGTGGGACTTCATGAACCAAACAGTTTCTGTACAGCAAAGGACACTATTGTTTAAATGAAGAGACAGCTTATAAAATGGGAAAAAAGTCTTTGCCACTTGTATCTGACAGAGGATTAATATATCGACTATAAAGGAACTATACAAGAAACTACATGTCGAGAAAACAAACAACCCAAGCTTTAAACAGTGGGACATGAAAATAAACAGTTCTCAAAAGATAAAATGTGAATGCATATGAAATATTTTTAATGGTCAACATCATTTGCCCTTAGGTAAATACAAATTAAAAGCTTTTGGGAGCCCAATGCCTGTTTTGGGATGCCTTGCTAAGCCTTGATGCAGGGGAAGGGGCCTGGTCCTGCCTCAACTTAATATACCCGGCTTTGACTCCCCATGGGAGGCCTTACGCTTTAAGAGGAGTGGATAGGGAGTGGATTGGGGGGAGGCATGGCAAAGGAGGGGTGGGAGAGAGAACTGTGGTTGGGATGTAAAATGAATTTTAAAAATCTGCTGTAAAGAAAAAGCAAACTACTTTGAGGTTTCTTCTTGCTCCAGGCAGAATGACCAATTTACAAAGAACAAATTATGACCAGTACTTGTGTGAATATGGGGATAGAGAACACCTGTTCACTACTGATTGGAATACAAATTAATGTGGCCATAGGGAATTCGTATAAATATCCTCAAAAAAACTGGAAATTAATCTTCTATTTGATCTATCTATTCCACTCTTGGGCATATGACAAAAGAATTATATTTCCTACTGTAAAAAATCTTTCTCATTCATGTTCAGGGTTTCTCTACAATAGGCAGGGAATGAAAACAGCTTAGATGCTCACCAACCAATGAATGGATAGTAAAAATGGGGTGTATTTATAGTATGAAATATTATTTATAGCTTAAAAACTAAAATATGAATTTGTCAAGTACATGCATAGATTTAAAAACTATCATTCAGAATGATATAACACAGACCCATCCAAAATACAAACATTGCATATTTTCATTAATTTGCAGATGCTGGCTTCAAATGTCCAGATAAACTTGTTTCTTGTGAAATACCCACAGAGGTAAGGAAAGTAGTTAAGGGCCTGTGGTGGGGTATGAGAGGCCTTTAAAGGTTCAATGATATGATGCCGTGATATAAAGGTAAAAAGGAGATTAGTGGACCATTAAAGGATTGAGGCAGATGGCAGATGGGAAGGCATATTAGAGGAGCATATTCAGGAAAGGATAACTAAAAATATTTTTAAAAAGCGATATGGAAATTGTAATTCTATTACTTAGCAGGTCAATAATGCACATAATTGATACTGCTGGCTAACAAACAGTATGCCCAGTGTCAGGAAGTGGTTATGTCTTTGGAGCTATTGACCAGTGGGTTTTCATAGACCTCTAAATATTAAATGTCATTGCCATTGCCTCCAGTTATTCTCCAGAATTTGACAGTAAGAGCTTATTGCTGAAGACATCACATGCTTGAGTCATAGAACATAAAGAAATCAAGCTGATACCACCATGGAAGCTTCATCCTTCTTCTACAGAGTCCATATTTTGGGAAGTTGCTATGTATACCAACAGAATGGAAAAGTTATCACCAATCTAATCCAGTTGTGCATTAGTAGCATAGCTGTTATGAATGTAATCAACAACTTTCTTTTAATTTAAGGCCAGTTCCACAAGTTAGAACATATACCTAGCACCATTATTGGGGCCAAGAACCTCTTGTTAGATAGCTCATAGTCTCCAGAGGAGTACCTACTACTTTTATTCTGCTAAATGTTCACAGTATTAACAAACTCTTAATGCCTTATGACTATGCCAGTATATTTGTGTATATTTCAACCCTTATCAACCTCATCAGAGAAGTTTCTATTTTAAAAAGATGGTGATGAATACAGAGACCCACCATCAGTCAAGGTGCAGAGACTAAGAGACTGCAGAATGCTGAGCCCCAAGTAGAATATCTGTATCATACCTCTCCTCCCAAGGCTTGGGGATAATTGCAAAAGAAAGAGTGAACGAGAGTGTTAGAACTTGAGGAGGTGGAAGGGTTCAAGGAAGCCATGTCTTCTGGCTAACTTTTATATCTTAATTTAACCCATTTCTATTAATCTGTCTATTGCCACGTGGCTGTGACTTACTGGCTAAAGTTCGGCATCTGTCTCCAGCAATAGTTACATGGCTTCTCTCTGACTCTGCCTTCTCTATCCCAGCATTCAGCTTAGTTTTCCCCGCCTAGCTCTGTTCCCCTATAATTCTGCTACAGGCCCAAAGCAGTTCATTTATTTGTCAGTGGTAATCACAGCATACAGAGGGATATCCCACATCATAACAGAGTTGTTTCATATAGAAATCCATGATCATTGCATGCAAAAGACCCATGCAAAATCAAGCCCAATAGAATTCCACCATGGAGAGAAGAGATGGGCAGGATTCCCACATCTAATTTAGGATCTATGGGTAATTAGTTGCTTCTAGAAAAGGGAGAGTCACTTTTGCTTAAGGGTTTAGCCCATAATATGTCAACTACATTCTAGGGAATAACCCTATACCCAAGAGTATAAGAACAGTGCAAATCACACAGGATAAGTTAAAAAGAAAAAAGAAAAATAAGCAAAGTTGAATGGATAAAGAAAGGGACACATCAAACCCCATACACTAATCGTAGGAGATTTCAACAGTCCTCTATCTCCAATAGACAGGTCAACCAGATAGAAACTTAACAAAGAAATACGGGATCTAACAGAGGTATTGAATCAAATGGACTTGATAGACATCTATAGAACATTCCACCCAAACAGAAAAGAAGATACCTTCTTCTCAGCATCTCATGGATCCTTCTGGAAAATTGATCACATACTCAGTAACAAAGCAAACATCCACAGATACAAAAAATTGGAGTAACAACGTGTGTATTATCGGATCACCATGGA
>JAQHUG010000680.1:144072-163296 GCA_028555095.1 Dicrostonyx torquatus
ACTTTTATAGTTAGGTCTATGAGTGATTTTGTGTTAATTTTGTGCGGAATCAGTAGAAATGCTGACATTTCTATTTTCCAAACTTATATCCAATTGTTCCTGAAATACTTTCTAAAAGGATCATGCTAGCCTGGCATATTAGTTGATGGGTCATTGCTCACATCTTGGTTAAGTACCCATATTGTTGAGATATCATGGGTGTACTTTCCCTGCCATATCTATAAGACATGATTTTACTACAGATTTCTTGATCTAGATTTGGAGTTATGTTGTAGTTTTATCAATTGGAACAGACACTGCATGGTCACTTATTCTCTGCATTTTTCTCAGTACAGCTTTCTCTAATAGTCTCCAAAAACTTGTAGTGAAAAGAAGCCTCTTTGATGAAAGGTAAAGAGCTACACTACTCTTTAAGAATAATGATAAATATTTAGAATACAGTTAGAAATTCTACTGGTTTATTGTGTTCTTCTTCAGGATTCATGGCCTAACTAGTCATATGTGGCTGGCGAGGTTTGCAGAAACCAGGTGTCATACGTGCCTTGAGTTCAACCAGCTATTATCTATCATCATGAGAAAAAAGTGCCGCATTTGAACCATAGTGGGTATTTTGTCCTGGTTCTTAGACTGTGTAACTGGGTAAGACTGTTGGTTGTTCTCTTTCTTTGACAGATTGCACCCTTCTGGTACTATGAAAGGTTAGGAGACATTTATATCTAATCCAGCTTGATTCCTCCAGGTCCTGTGTTTAAAGCATGTGATGTCTTCAGCAACACAGTCTTAATTTTATGTTTAGGAGGCAACCAATGGCAACAGAAATACCTTATATTGTTTTGGAGAGTCCCTCTCTTTCTGTATTTTCCTCTGCCTCTCTTCAGGTAAAATTCTGTAAAATTCACCTGGAATCAAAAAGCACCCCAGGTAGTAATCCTGAGAAAAATGAACAATGCTAGAGGGATTCCCATTCCAGATTGCAAAACATATTGCAGGGATACAATAATAACATACTGTAGAAAAAACCATTTTCAACAAATGGTGCAGCAAAGATTGATTGTCAACATGTAGAAGAATGAAGGTAGACCTACATCTACCACCTTGCACAAAAATCAGCTCCAAATCGATCAAATACCTTAATGTGAATCCTGAAATGATGAAACTTCTGGAAGAAAACTAGGCATTACCATACAAGATACAGGAATACGAAAGAACTTTGAATAGGATTCTCTTTGCCCAGGAATTAAGGCCAACAACTGATAAGAAGGACCTCATAAAACTAAACACCTTCTGGAAACCTAAGAAAATAATCAACTGAGTGACAAAAGTCATGGTGTCAAAGAATATAGCTATGGGTTTTTATGGAAATTACTCCTAAATATCTGTCCATCGCAGAGTTTCTTGCATATTGGTCAACTACAGCTTTTGGAGTGCTGACATTTTTCTTTAACATTCTTGTTAATAGACGAATTTGCTTAGATTCTAGTCTACGTCAAAGTAAGACTGAATATTAATGTTCTTTAATTATGTATTTGCCAAATAATTTATTCATAAAAATCCAGACCCAAATATAAAATTCAGCACAATAATTAGGAATAAGAACCCAAAGAACCTCAGGCTTCAGGCATTTAGCATCTGATATAATTTTACATACTTATAAGGTGTACTGGATTGACCTTGAATACACAGTATATGTGAGCAATATATCACTCTGTAATTATAGGAGACAGTTCTATAGCAGTATTTTTAAAATGATTTAAAGAAACAGAAATTTTAAAATACTTAAACATTTTAGAAGGCAGTTACCAGATTGTTAGAGGATAGACAACAGATATATTGAAGAGAGACATGGGCTATCTAGAGGATAAATGACTGATAGGTGGAAGATAATAGAAGTAAAGTAGATATAGGAGAACTTTGGGATAATTGGTGCTTGGAAGTTAGACACATGATAGGTAGAAGAAATATAAATAGATGGGGAATAGACATAGGGTATCTAGAAGACAGATGGTAGATGGAAGACAGACACAAAATGGTTAGAGGATATATGATGGATAGTTTGAAGATAATAAATTAGAAGTGGAGAATAGATTGGATAGGTAATGATAACTGCAGTATAGATTAAAGATGGACTGGTAAAAAATAAGTGATATAGGTTAATGAAAAACACAGGGTATCTAGATGGAAGGCAAATGCAGAAGAGTTACATGATATAAAATAGACAGATGTATGTTGGGCAGGATGGCTAGAAGGTGTAAGAATGAGAGACGGAAGATACACAACATTGCTAGAAGACAGATGAAAAATAGACAGTAACCAGTAAGATCAAAGACAGACACAATATAGCAATATGATAAATGACTTATACATGGAAGATAGTTATAAGATATGTAAAGTAAATAAGATAGATAGACGGAAAATAGGCAAAGGCTAGTGGATATAGCCTGTCTACTAACTATTCTATATCCTCTCATTACACTGTACCTATATTCCATCTATCATCTATCTTTTAGCTATCCTATCTTTATTATAATGTCTATCATACATCCGCTAGGTATTCTGAGTATATTTTCCATGGATAATTTATCTTCAAGCTGTCCCTGTGTCTATTTCCTGCTAATATATTTCACCTACCTGTCATCTATCCTCCAGCCATAGTGTATTTACCTTCTGTTTATTTTCCTCTATCCTCCAGCTATACCATGTATCTTTCATCCTTTTGTAATATATCCTCTAATCATCCATGTCTATCTTACATCTATCTATAATCTATAATCTAGAAATCTTGTGTCTCCTTTCAATTTATTCATCCTCTAGCTATTTGGTTTCTTATCTTCTATCTAGCTATCACCGATTGTGTTGATCTTCTGTATCCTACATCCACCCATCTATCCTCTTGCCTATCCTGTATCTGTCTTTCTTCATATCCTCTAGACTATCCAGTACCTACTATCCATCCACTCATCTATAATTTAACTATCTTGCATCTTTTTTCTGTATAAATATTTATTAACAATATATTGTCTTTTTTCCATATGCTTGTGATATATCCTTCAGATATCCTATATATTTATAGCCCCTATATATGCTATGTATATATTCTATTTATTTATCATGTGCCCTCTAGATAACTCCATCTGTCTGTCTGATTATCTATCTATCTATCTATCTATCTATCTATCTATCTATCTATCTATGTTTCATCTATCCCCTACCTGTCCTTTATCTATTTTCCATCTATCATCTATATTTTAGCCATCTTGTCTTTAATCTATTTTCCATATATCTATCATCTATACTTTAGCTATCACGTTTCTAACATATATTACTTATCCTCTAGCTACCCGCTATCTCTCTTCCACCCATCTTTCACATATTCTCCATCAATTCTGTATGAAACATCCATCTGTCATCCATGTTATAGTCATTCTGTGCCTCTCTTTCACCTATTGTCTTTCATGTATCATCTATGTTATACTTATTTTGTGTATCTTACACCTGTATGTCATATATCAATAGACACCTTATATCTATCTTTCATATATCTGTCATCTATCTTTTGGTTTTCCTGTGTCTATTTTCCATATAAATATCTTCTATCTTTTTGCTGCTCTTTATCAAACTCGTGTCCATTCATTGCCTATGCTCTAGGCATCCTGTGTCTATCTTTCATCTATCTATCTATCATATATTCTCTGCATGTTCTGGGGTTATCTTGCATCTATTTGCCATCAATTCACTAGCCATCCTATGTATATCTTCGACCTATCATTTATTCTCTAGTGATCTATGTCTATCTTCCATCCATTTTCTTCTATTTTTTATCTATTTCATCTAATTTGACTAAGCTGTTTTTTCTTCTGCCTATCACTTTTACTTTAGCTTTCCTGTATCTATTTTGCATCTATGTATCATCTATCTGATATCTATCGTATGTCTGTCTTCCATTAATCTATCATCTATCCTGAAGTTCTCCTGTGGTTATCTCCCTTTTGTCAATCAATCCTCTAGGTTTATTGTATCTATCTCTCATTTAACTATCATATATCCTATAGTTATACTCTGCATCTGTTTAACATCGATCATCTTCTAGCTACTCATATTTCTCATCTGCCAGTCAGTCTGTCTGTGTGTGTCTGTCATCTATCTATCTATCTATCTATCTATCTATCTATCTATCTATCCATCCATCCATCTATCTATCCATCAACTTAGCTGGGTCTATTTTCCTGTATCTACATTCCATCTATTAACTATCCTCTTGTCATCCTGGATTTACCATCTATAATCATTGAGCTAGTCTGTATCTCTGTTCCATCTTTCTATAACTTTTTCATTATCAATCATATGTCTATTGTTCATCTTTCATCTATCCTTTGGCTATCCTGTGTCTACCAGCATCTATCTGTCTCATATCCTCCAGTTAACAAGTATCTACCTTCCATCTAAGATCTATCAATTAGATGTCCTGTATCTGCCTTTCAACTATTACCACTCCTCTATCTATCAAAGTTCTGTTTGCCATTCATGGGTGATTATTCTAGAATACCTGTATCTCTCTTTCATCTATGATCTGTCTTCTCATTATTCCAAGTCTTTCTATAGTCAGTTATCTTCTAGCCACACTGATTCATTCACTTAGCTCTCTATCATAAATCCTCTGGCTATACCATATCTAGTTTGCATCTAAGTATCGTCTGTCCCCTAGTCAAATTGTGTCTGCTTTCCATCAATCAATCTATTCTCTCGCAATATTGTGTCTAATACCAATGTTTCATTATCCTGAGCTAACTGTATCTCACTTCTTTCTATTGTCTATCTTCTAGCTATACTGTTTCTACAATTCATCTAATTATCACATTACTTTCCAAATCACTTGTCTATCTTCCATCTATCTGTTGTCTAGCCTTTAGTTATTCTACATTTGCCTTAAGTCCACCTATTGTTTATCCTCTAGTTATCCAGGGTTTGTCTTCCATTTGAATGTCTTTTGATCTCCAGATATTCTGGGTTGTTCTTCAATCTATCATTTATCCTGTGTCTCTCCCACCTCTGTGTCCATCTATCTAATCATCAAGCCTATAACTATACGGTGTCTGTTTCCTATCCATGTAGTATTTATCCTCTAGCTACCCTATATTTCTCATCCTTCTATCACTCATAAAACTTCAAGCAAACCTGTGTTCATCTTTCATTTAAATATCATCTTACATATATCTATTGTTTGTCTATTATCCATCTCTCTGTTTTTTATATGCTAGCTATTCTGTAACTATCTATAATCTATCCTTTAGCTATCCTATGTCTTGTCTACCACTTATTCACTAGCTCATTTTCACTCTTTAATCTATTTGCCATCAAACTTCTAGCCATCCCATGTCTATCTTCCATCTAATTATCATTTGACATATCTTTTGTCTATCTTGCCTCTGTCAACTACCCCTAGCTATTCTGTGTCTTACAGCTATCTACTGCCATCCTCTAGCTCTCCTATGTCTGTTTACCATCTGTGTATCATTTCTCTTTTAAATACCTTTTATCTCTCTTCTGCTTGTCCATTTAAATTGTAGCTACTCTGTTATCATCCATCTAATTATCATCATTTCTTTGCTATTCATTCTCATCCATCTGTCTTCTCTCCTCTATTTGGTGTTTATCTGCAGTCTATCAATCATTTGTCGTCTATTCATCTTGTGTATATCCACCATCATTTATTTTATAGTTACCCTGCATCTCTTATTTATTGTCACTTCTCTATGTTGTGTCTATTTGTCATATATTTATGACTTATCCTCTAGCATTCCTATACTTTTTCTCCATCTAATTATCATCTTCCCTTTACATATCCTCTGCTTTTCTTATATCTCCCTGTCTTATATCCTCAAGCTATACTGTCTTTTCAATCTATCATCTATCTTCTAGTAATCCTGTGAGGTGTCTTTCATTTATCTATTATCTGTCTTCTATATACCCTATGTCCATATGATATCTATGCATCATTTATCATATAACTACCATATATGTCTCTGTTATCTGCCAGCAGTCTTCTAGTTATCACATATCTACCTCCCACTTATCTGTTTTCTGACCTGCAGCTAGCCTACTCTGGTCTTCCATCTATCATCATTTATTCTCTAGCTGTTTTGTTTCTTTGTATCATCCATGTGTCACTAATTTTCCAACTCTCCTGTATCTCTCAGTTATTGCTCATCTGCTTTCCATCTATCATCTATCTTCTAGCTCTCCTTTACCTGTCTGCCATCTATCTACCACCTATCCATTGGCTTTTCTGTGTCCTTATACTGTCCATGTACCATTTATCTTCTATCTACCCTTTATCTCTCTGTTATTTGCCTATCATCAATCCTCTATCTATCTGGTGTCTGTCTTCCATTTATCATCCATCCTCTTGCTATCCTGTGTGTTTCTATCATCTGTCAACTATCTGCCCTATGTCTGCCAACCATCCATGTACCATTTATCATTTGGCTACACCATCTCTCTTCAATTTATCATCTAATACCTCACAATCCTGTGTCTCTCTTACATCTAATTATTATTATATTTCCTTTACCTATTCTAAATTTATCTTCTATCTGTTCTGTATCCTCTAGTTATTCTGTTAACTACCCATGTATTGTCATCATCTAACTACCTCTCTTCTATCTCTCATCAAACTTCTAACTATTGAATGTCAATTTTTCATTTATTTACATCTTTTCTTTGTCAAATCCATCTATCTCTTTTTAATTTTTTAGCTATTTTTTTATTTCTGTCTTCAACCTATATACTATCTATCCACAGTTGTGCTGTGTCTGTCTTCCATCTATATAATCTGTTCTTTAGATATCCTGTGTTTCTGTTCTGTCCATATATTATTATCCTCTAGCTAACTTTTATCTCTCTGTTATCTATCATCTACCCACTATTTATACTGTGTCTGACTTTCCCTTATCCTCCAGCTAACTTGTTCCTATCTGACATCCCTCTCCCACCTACCCTGTTGCTGTTGTATCTACTCTCCATGTAGCATTATGTTTAGGTACCATTTCTTTATCTTACATTTGTGTTTGAGCTAAATTCTAGCTTTCCTGTTTCTGTGATCTCATTTTCATCTTTCCTTTGTCTGTCTTCCATCTCTCTGTTCTCTACCCTCTAGTTTTTCTCTGTCAACCATCCATGCATCATTTTTCATTCAGCTCTCTATCACCCATCCTCAAATATCAATGTCTGTCTTATATTTTTCTATGACCTATCCTCTAGGTATCCTGTGTCTGTGTCGCATCTCTCTGTCAGCTGTCCTGTATTTAGCTCATCTATCATCTATCCGCTAGCTATGCTCTATCTCTCTTCTTTATCTCTGTCATCTATCCTTTAGCTATCCTGTACTATTATCTAATATCTCTTTATCTGTCTTTCTTCTGACTTCTGGGGAAGAAGCCTCTTTAGGAGTCATAGTGGTAAATAAGCCATTCATAAGAGAAAATTTGCATTTGTGTGTGTATGTGTGTTTGTATTTCCATGTGATTTAATGCTGATTTTGAAAACAAGATGCAAAGCACTTAAAAGGATTTTTGGCTCTGCAATGATGATTGTTTTTTAGTTTTATTTTTATTAAGGTTTGTGGTGTATGTATGCACTGGGGACTCCAGAATAGAGTGTCATAACCTGTGGAGATGGAGTTACAAGCAATTGTGGGCTCTCTGACATGGGTTCTAGGAAACAAGCTTAGGTCCTCTATAAAACTCTTTTCTGCCCTGAGCTATCTTCCTCACTAGCCCCTGAAATTTATATTTATTGATGTTGCTAGTAGATAACTTCAAATTCTCTTCCCTTCCTCCTTTTCTACTCCCCTTCCACTTGTAACAACTCTTCCTTATCTATATCAATTTCACTCTCAGAATTAAGACTTTTTTTGATCCATTTAGTTCAGCCAAGGCCATCTGTATGACCATTGCCTTGGAACTATTCAATGGACTCTAGTTGCTTAGGAAATAGTACCAACAATCAACAAGTGGAATATCATGAAACTAAAGACTTGGGCATTGTAAAGAAAACTGTCCTGTGGAGAGGCAGCCTATAAAATGGGATAAAATTTTTGTCAGATCTGGCAGATCAGTTTCTAAAATATACAAAGAGTTTTGAAAACATCAGTATACATAGTTTTAAAAACATTAATAGGCTGGAGAGATGGCTCAGTAGAATCATGTTTGTTGTCACATTTGTTGTTCTTGCAGAGGATCTCAGCAACTGCAAGGTGATTCATTACCATCTGTCATCTGTAACTCCAGTTCTATGGGTTCTGATTCTCTCTTTGAATCTCCATGGGCACAAAGGACACAAATGATACACATGTGTATGTACACAAAATACACATACACATAATAATAATAAAAAACAACTAAAATTGCATTAAGAAAAAAATCTGATTCATAAATGGTCTATGGAAATGACAGTTATCAATATGAGAAACGCAAGTGTGACCCACTGAGCTTAGTTAAAGTTTCTTGATATAAGTGTAGCTAGAAGAACATTATTGGAAGAGTAGCAGATTATCTTTGGCTATACCACTGAGATTATTACAAACGCACTTTTCTGACAACTGTTAACTACCAATAGAGTGGGTGGCGCTTCATGATGAAATGTTGAATGGTCCAGGCATATACAGCACTTGCGCAGATAACCACAGCTGCAGTGAGTTCATGAGTGCACCAACAATGTCATGTCTAGGAGATGTCTTTTTACTGAAGATCTCCATATCCCCTGAATCTAACATTCTTTCTGGCCCTTCTGCTAAAATGTTCTCTGAGCCTTATGCAGGCTAATATAGCTATTCCATTGGCTCCACCATCACTTAATCAGCAATTTGGCCAGTTATGCATAGTTTTTTCATTAACTACTATCAACTACAGTGAGATGCTTCTGTGATGAAAGTCAGGTGTAGCAATAATATACCAATATAAACTGTAGTAACTAGAAGGAAATTTTACAGAATGATCATTATGGGAAACTATTGAGACTGGAGCCTCGGTGAACATGAAAATGCAGGTATCTCTGCAGGACCATGTAGATTCTCAGGCATATAAACCAAAGGGTGATATAGATCCATTACATGGCAGTTTTATTTTTAGCTTTTTTGGCATTAACTAAAGCTAGAAGTATGATGAAAATGTAGCAAGGAAGGTATGTGCTTGCTAAAGGCTCACACACTGTGCACTCAACACAAAAGCATAGCCTCCCATTCAATGGATGAATATTTAATGCATACATTAGAAACTCCTCCACTAACATGTATGCCACTTTTCTAGATGTGTGGTAGATGTTGCATTAGTCTTAAGTATATTGTACTTTTCTTAGTCCATTTTTGCTGTTGTTACAGATTGTCACAGACTGTTATAAACATGAGTGGTATCTTCTAGGACCAGGACAGGCTTTGTTTTGTTGCTTATTTTGTTCTTCATAGGTTTTGTGTTGCTAGCTTTGCAATAAGGTCTGAACTTCCAACCTTTACATTCTGGAGATTGTGGGTCTGCATTGTCCAGAGTTAATGATTGTCTCCTTTGTCCATCATTGTTTGGGTACTTTCTTAGTCTCCTTTGTCCATCATTGTTTGGGTACTTTATTAGTCTGGATTCTCTAAAGGAAAAAAAACTAATAAAATTACCCACATATATATATGTATATATATATATATATAATATTATTTATCATAGGTGTGTATTACTGTCAGTGTCTTTAATTTGATTCCAGTGGCCCATGTATCTATTTTTATGCCAATATCAAGCTGTTTTTCACTACTATAGCTCTATAGTATAGTTTAAAGTCAGGGATGGTGATGCCTCTTGAAGTTTCCTTATTGTACAGGATTGTTTTAGTTAGTCTGGGTTTCTTGTTTCTCCATATAAAGTTGATCTTTATTCTTGCAAGGTCTGTAATTAATTGTGGTGGGATTTTGGTGGGGATTGCATTGAATCTATAGATTGCTTTCAGTAAAATTGCCATTTTATTATATTAATCCTACCTATCCAAGAACATAGGAGATTTTTCCATTTTATGATGTTTTCTTCAATTTCTTTCTTTAAAGACTTAGAGTTCTTGTCAAATAGTTCTTTTACATGATGAAAACAGTAAAAAATATAGATTCTACCCTCTCATCCAGGAACCTTCTCTTTGTACCAAAAGAGACCACTACATAATATCACAACCAATCAAAATTCAAAATAGTGGAGCCCTGTTCCAATGGACACAAATTATAAAAAGAGAATGAACAAATAAATAACAAAAACACCCCAAACCTCCTGCATCTAAGGCTCAGCTAACATTACACAAGAGGGATCAGAAAAGTTTTTAAGAGCTAGAGGTCTTCATGTGAGACTGTGTCTCCTAGGAATGTCAGAAACTACATCCACTAAGTCTCACCAACATGACCACCCAAATGTGAGCTGACCAGGGACAGCAATAGATGTGCTAACATGAACAGGGAAAGCTCTTGAGACAAAACTTTTTAAAAATTAAAGTATAATTATATCAGATTTCCCCCCACACCAATCCTTTCCATGTACCCCTCCTTGATCCCTCTGAAAACGGTAGTCTCTTTTCCTTTGTTATTGTTACATATAATATATATATATATATATACATTTATTACAAATCTATAAAACTCTCTATATAGTTATAAATGCTTATATATAAATATAACCTGGTCAGTCCATTAGTCCATGTAGTGTTACTATCCGTATAATTTCAGAGTTGCAATTAGGTGGTACATCCATAGGGAAGAATATTTCTCCTTCTTTCAGAATTCCTTAATTGCCTGTAGTTATTTGTCTAGGGGTGGGTACCTTTGAGATTTCCCCTTCTGCCTTAGTGTGTGTATTTGTGCTGTTCTCGTTCAGGTCTTATTCAGGTCGCTGTAGTGTTGAGGTATCATTTGTGAAGCTTCTTTGTCATTTCTAGGTGATACAGTCTCATAGCCAATTTCCGTGTCTTCTGGCTCTTAAAATCTTTTGATCTCTCTTCTGTAATGTTCCTGAGTTTTAGATGAGCCCTTGTGTTGTAGATGTATCACCTGAGTCTGTATACCTCAAAATTAGTTGTTCAATACATCTTGACCAGTTATATTTCTTGAAATATATTGTTTCAAAATAGATAATTTTGAATTTTATTGAAACACATTATTTTCAAATCAATAATTATCTGTGGATATAAGTATAAATATTTAGAATGCAGTTAGGAATTATGCTGTTTTAATAAAGTGGTGGTGATAGAGTCTCAGATACACAGCTTCACTAGCCCTGAGAACTTGAGCAGGTATTAGTTCCTTGTTGGGTGGACCTCGATGTTCACTTACATGATGTTGGATATTGCCAACACTATACCCTTAGGGTTTTAGTGCCATGCTGGTCAGCTGTTTGGCTTATAGGGATTTCGTTTGTATAGGGTTATTAGTTGTTTCCCTCCCTTGGAAACTTACATAGAACCTTCTGGTTCTATGAAAGCTAGTCTTAATGAAGGAGGCTTTCAGGTGAGATCCAGATTGGGCTCTGTGATTCCTTTCTCTCTGATTGGCATGGTGTCTTCAACAATAGAGATTTACCTTCAACCTCTGAGAGGTAACCAAGTGCAACAGCAATGCCTCTATTATTTTGGAAGTCTCTTGGACAACTCTGACCAATAAGTTGAAGGGGATTTCTTATACCTGGTATTGGAGGTTTTATCAGATAGTTTATGGCTCTTGAGGGGAGCACTGTCAGTGCGAGTTGAATAATTTCATTTAAACTATGTATGTATGTGTATAAACATAGACTTAAATGTATTGTATGTAAATTTTGGTAAATAATTATATGATTTCTTATGACTTTTATAGACATCTTTCTTCCTTCTCTCTATTCCTATATTTATTTTTCTTGTGATGATGCATATTGAGGCCAGGGCCTTTCTTGGCTGGTAAGCAATCTACCATTGAGCTACATCTCCAACCAAGATTTCATGTTTTAAGACTGAATAGTATTCCACTAGTTATGTATACCATGTTGTCTGTATCTGTTCACTAGTTGATGGACACCTAGATTTTTGCATGAGGTAACTATTGCTATACTAAAAGCCTGGAAGTGGTTGTCTTTTCAACATACCAACTTCATTTCCTTCCACTATGTATCTAAGAGTGAGATTGCTAGATTGTGTTATAGAACTTTTTTCTAATTCTGAGGAATCCCCATAGTGTGTTCCACAATGACTGTGCATTCCCTTTAACAGTTTTTCCTGTTCTTTGTATCCTCAATAGTACTTGTTATCTTTGCAATTTTAAAAACAATGTATTTTTATTTTTTATTTGTCTATGAATACCTGCAGCAGTTAAGTGCACTACATGCATGTCTGGTGCCTGTGGAGGCCAGAAGAGACTGTCAGACCCTCGGAAAGTAGAGCTATAGATGGCTGTAAGCTGCCACGTGTGTGTTGGGAACAAAAGTAAGTCCCCAGTGCCACATTTACGCTTTTGGGTAAGAAGAGGTGTCTAGTCAGCTTTTCCTGTCTTTAGTAAAAGGTAAAAAGTAATTGCATTGAATAACATTTAACTAAAGAATAGCCAGGGTATATACTGACAATATTTAAATAAATTTCTTTTTTCTTTTTAAATATTCCTTATATATTATGACTAAGTCCTTGTCAGATGTGTAATTTACAAATGCTACCACCCTAGCTTTTTGCTTTGTCCTTTCTTCTCCTGTGCAGATAATTTAAAATCAGATACAATATTTGAATTTTGCTTTCCTCTCTCTGTGCTCTTAGGTCTTGTTCAAACAGACATTTACCATTCTAACATTATGAATGATTCTCCCTATTATTTGTATCCTTCTGTTTTGTTGGGTTCAATTTCTCACTGGTTTTATGTTCTGAAAAGTCAGCAAAACTTTTACTTTTCTGAGGTTTGGATTTAAATTGACAAACTTAGACTTTCTCTGTGAAGTTCCACACTGGATGATGGCATATAACATTTTGGGGTTTTTAATATATTCTCCTGTTCTTAACATCTATAGCTTGATGCTTAGAGTGACTGAATGGGGAGGCATATTGATGAAATTCCCTGTCAAATTATGGAAATATTAGTGTTGGTATATACTACACAAGGACCTTCCCGAAAAGCAAAGTCTGAAGGCTCATCATGAAGAGCCTTGGCAAAAATGTACACAATCTTCATATAGTAAAAAACAAGACAAGACATGATCAATTCCACTTTCCTAAGGACAAGGCAAAGAAGTTTCTGTAAAGGTATCAGGCCTGCAAATGGTATATTATGCTCTAAGTCTTTTCAAATATCCACAGCAGTCTTCATATTTGAGTAAGGATCTGGGAGTACAGAACTAATAAGGAGAAACAGTAGGGGAAATCTTTTTCAGTATTAATAGGATTCACGATTTCTTCCTGAGAAACTCACCTTTACATTGGCATATTGTAAGCAGCTGCTGAACTCTGGAACTTTCATAAGCTTGTGCATTTTAGTTCCTCACATTCCTATATATGGCTTATGAAAGCAGGTGAGATAGTCTATTTATGGCAACCAGCTATCTGCTAGGGTTTTTTTTTTTGATACAATGTGAAGAGGCAGCTGATCATCTTGCTGGTTGGAGCGCTGTGTTTCTGCTATTTGACTGTGTCTAAGGGATTCTGTTATCCTGGGCTATGTTGACTGCTGAGGTGTGATTCTTTCTGATAAAATCTTTCATCTGTTAGGATACTCATTTGAGGGCTGTACTGAGGCTGTGTGGATTCCTTTGTGAGCTTTGCAAATAGACTCCTTACAATTTGGACAAGTTTCAACCCCATGAACAGGATTATGTGGGATGAGTAAAAACTAGATAATATTTCTCCATATAGATTTAGGATCATCTCTCGCTCCTTTGCCCAAATGTTTTTCAAAGATTACCCTTCCCAGAAGCTTCCATTTGCTTACTGCAGAATGATAGATCAGGGACCCAGACATGAAAAGATGAGTAATATGGAAATGTTGAGTGAGAGGTGATGCCTGGATCTTCTTGGCATTGGTGCTGAGTGTTTGCTAGTCTGACCACTCATCACATATTATCTCACACTTACGCTTTTCTTTTAATTTTTAAGGAGGATAGGTTTCTTCAAGTCTGTGGTAGAGTTAAGAACATCCTACATAGGTCATTGCTTACTCTTTTTTCTTCTCATTCTCTACGAAACAACTTAGCCATCGCTACTTTCGTTATCATTACTTACTGGTAGGTTGTATCATGGCATACACATGTCTCTTGTTGCTTGATGGGATGAGGAAGAAGTCCTGAGTTTAGTATTTGTGACACTGAGAGGTCCCTCTAACTTATTTTTCTAACCTCATTTCATAAATCTCCTTCACTAAGTGACACTTTTTAAGTTCCTGTTTCCATATTTACCCTCACCGTATTTCAAAAAGGAAAGTGAGAAAACATATGGCATAGTACTTACAACAGGTTAGGCATTGTGTGAATGTTCCCTGAGTGTTCCCTGCTTTCTCTTTTTTAAATTTGTCATTTTTTATTTTATTGAATTTTTCTCATATAACATATGATAAATAATTAGTTTCCCCTCTCTACTTATCCTAGTTTCTTCTTCCATTTCCTCTCATCTGAATCCACCTCATTTCTGTCTATCATTAGAAAACAAATAGGCTTCTAAGGGATAATAATACAATACAATATAATATAATATGGTATAATATAAAACAAACACTAAAATATAGGGATAGCACAAAGAAAACAAACAGAAGGAAATGAGCACAAGAAAAGACACAAAAAACAGAAATGCAGAGATTCTTCCATTCATACACTTAGAAATCCCATTAAAAACAAATAAAACACTAAACTGAAAGCCATAATATATACTCAAAGGATCTGAAGGGTTAAAAGAGGAAAAAATAAAGTAAAAGCTGCAATAAAAAATTAATAAACCCTGACTCTACATTATGAGACAATGAACCTCCAAAGATGCTGTTGAGCTCATTTGATGCTGGCCATATACTGCCAGGTATGCAGCCTATCCTTAGGTGTAATTTGTTCCCTCAGTTAGACTCCATGGAGAAAACTAAATTTTCATTTGCAAGTGAATGCCATTTAGAACTAGCTTGTTTTCTGAGGTATTTTTTTAAAAATGTATTTTGGTCATTATTCCTCTATAGGCTATGTAGTTGGTAAAAGTTTTTCCTTTATTTTGATTGGGAGACTGCTAATGACTGCTTCTACTTCACTGGGGGCTATAGGACTGTTTAAATTGCTTATCTGTCCCTGTTTCGTATTCATTCTGTAAGTCTGTGTCTTTTTATTGAAGTTTTGAGACCATTGATGTTAAGAGATATCAATGAGCAGTGTTTGTTGATTTCTGATATTTTGTTGGTTTTGGTGGTGGTGGTGGTCGTGGGAGTGGTGGTGCCTTTGTATGTTACTTGGTCATTTCCCCTTGTAGCTTTTTAAACATTCTTTGTTCTGTATGCTTAGTGTTTTGGTTACTGTGTACTGAGGAGAATTTCTTTTCTTGTTCAATCTATTTGGTTTTCTGTATACTTCTTGCACCTTTGCTATGATTTTTGTTGAAAATATTTTCTGTGCCTTGGACCCGAGTTCCTTCCTCTATTCCAATTATGCATAGATTTGGTCATCTCATAGTGTCCCAGACTTTCTGGATGTTTTGTACCAGAATTTTTTTAGATGTAACATTTTATTAACATTTCTTTCTTCTATCACTTTTTTAATGTCTAATACTCTCTTAGTATTTTTTTGCTTTATATTTTACTCCCCTTTTCATTTTTTTTATTAATTTAGTAGTTTGGCCAAAAAACGTTTTCTCAAAGTGCTTTCTTTGGGTTCCCAGAAACTCAGTCCTATTGACCATTTTCATTAAGACTTATCCAAAATTACTGAAGTGGAATTGTTAGAAATGAACTTTAGGAATTTGTATTTTAACATTTTCAGGGGATACTTTCTTTTTTGTTAATGGTGAAGTAAAATAAGCTTTGAAATCGTGTGTACTACAAATTTCATGTGTTGCAAATTGAATTCAGAGAAATTCAGAAATATTGAGGAAGTGGCTTTGTTATAGAAATAAGCTCTCTATGTTACTTGCTCTCTCACCTTAAGATGTACTGTTTTGCCATAGGAGTCTTCAGAGTGCACCTAACCGAAATTAGGACATTTGCAGATGAATCTTCTGAATCTTGAACTTTCCAAGCTTTGTGACTGTGAGGTCAAATCTATTTATTTTATTTATCAATTACCTAATCTTTGATATGCAATTAGAGTAACAGAAAATGGGCCCAGACACTGCTGAGCAGAGAATTAAAGTTCATGGCTTTTCATCTACTCATTTTTTCCTCTCAGAATTTAGAGAACCATGGTGTATTTTAGCTGCTGATGTTACTGAATCAAAATTTAAAATTTTAGGAAAGAAGTTTTCTTTCCCATAGTCTCATAAAAAAAGCCTTCAATTTTAATATATAGGATCAAAAGAATGAGGTGGGGGAAACTTAGTTTTGACAATAGTTGTGTTTTGAAAAAAAATGGCACCCATAGGGCCAAAGGAAGTGGCACTATTAGAAAGTGTGTACTTATTGGGGTAGGTGTGGTATTGTTGGAGGAAATGTGTCCCTGGAGTCAGGCCTTGAGGTCTCAGATACTCAAACCTGGCCAGTGTGTCATTGCCACTGCTGCCTGTGGATCCAGATGTTGAACACTCAGCTGTCTCTCAAGCACCCTGTCTACTTGCTAGCTGCCCTATTTTCTACCGTGATGATAATGGACTAAATTTCTGAATGATAAGCCAGCCACAAGGAAGTGTTTTCCTTTATAAGAGTTGCCTTGATCATGGTGTCTCTTTGCAGCAATGATTTCTTCCAGCATATATAACCCATTCTACTGAAGGTGGTTTTTTAGTCTGAACAATAGTTTTCTTTTGCTCTCACAGCAGACAAAACAAGCAAGGCATATAAAACTCATTTGCAGTTTAACCTTTATCTCTTTCGGATTATGAAACACCTGGGGGATAATAAAGTATTTCCCTGGGTGTGTCTGTCTGCAAAGGTGATTTTTGAGAACGCTAATTAAAGAGAAAATCAGAAACACCTGTACTGAATATGGTTGACAGTACCCAATAGGTTAGAGGCCATGATGGAATGGAAGGGAAAAATCCCTATAAACAAATACTCTTTCTGTGTCTCTGTTTCCAGTGTATATGACTTGATCATTTCTTTTTTTTAAATATTTATTTATTTATTATGTATACAGTATTATGTCTGTGTGTATGCCTGCAGGACAGAAGGGGGCACCAGACCTTATTACAGATGTTGTGAGCCACCATGTGGTTGCTGGGAATTGAACTCAGGACCTTTGGAAGAGCAGGCAATGCTCTTAACCTCTGAGCCATCTCTCCAGCCCTGACTTGATCATTTCTACTCCATCACATTCTTCTGCCATGATGTACTGCCATTTTACAGGCCTGGGAACATGAAACAAGCTCACTTGGACTGAAACAAGGCCAAACCAATTTTTTCCCTTTATTTGTTGGGTATTTGTCACTGTGACAAAAAGCTTATAGATACTGATCAAAGACAAATAAACAAGTGACTGAAGTTGTCATTATCCTACTAAAATGAAGTCTCAATCCTTCACAAAGAACTATAGGCAAATAATGAATGCTGAGAGCAGGAGAAGTAGTCTTCCCCAGGAAAGAACACATCGATTTCCAATACTAAATGGTCAGCCCTGAAAATATACATTCAGGTAACATAATGAACAGGTTGTGTGTGTGTGTGTGTGTGTGTGTGTGTGTGTATGTGTGTGTGTATGTTGTAAGTGCATGTGTGTATCCATATATATATATATATATATACACACACACACATATATGCAGAAACAATGAAAAATAGGCCTTGCATTTGAAAGAGAATGAGGATGTGGATATGAGAGGGTTTGGAGGGAAGAAAGGGAAGGGGAAACGATATAGTTGCAATATAATCTTAAAAATAAAATCAATTAACAACAGCAAAACTAAGAGGACATGAAACTGTGATGAGGCATGTAGGTGGGGGTGGACATAAGAGGAGTAAGGACATAGGAAGGATGGGGATACAATCAAAATATATTGTGTGAAATTCTTAAATAATTAATAAAATATTATATTAAAATGAACAGAATAATGTTATAACTTTGCAAATAATGATTTTAGCATCTAAATTCAGGAGAAAAATAGATAAGAAACCATGATCAAAACTGGATTATGAGAGATAACTGATCATTTCTGAGTACAGTTAATATGCTAGAAGATCAGAGGAAAGCTCTCTGCTACCCTTTCTTTTAATGTTCCAGCAGTAACTGATGATTAAAAATATGTCACAGCTTGTTCTGAAATCCTTATAAAATGTTATGTTGAAGATGACATTTTAAAGTATGGGAGAGATTTAGCAGAGTAGCTAAGGAAACAGACTCACTCCAAGATTGTTAGTCATGATTATGCTCTTTATCACCAGATACTTTCATAATGGAAGCATTTAATAAATCAAAACATGCTGATTTTCCAGTGAAGAAATTCAGGGTTGGGCAGAATAGTACTGTGTGTGGAAGGTGTGGAAGTAAGAACACAGGAGAATTTCAAAAGAGTTGCATTTTGATTTAATAGCCATGTATCCCAGAAAGAGTTTGGGGGTGTCAATACACTTAAGAGAACCAATTAATACGTAAGCATTCTCACATATTTATCTACATTGGCTTTAATTTTTTTCATTTACTGATTTTTGATACAGTGGTTGCTATAAGCATGTCATAACACATAAAGAGTAAAGAGAACTGGAAACAATTATATATTATTATTTTGGGGGAAAACAGGGACACAATTGACTTTCCATAGAAGAAATTATATATGTACTTTCTTTTAGAGATTAACAAGGTAACCTTTAAAAAAAAACAACACTAGGGAAAGGCATTATAAAAGTAATGTCCCTCAAGATCTAAGCTTAACATGTTTATTCAATATTATTTGGTGCTGTTGGTAATCAAACTTCAATGTTCCTTAAATTTCAATGTGCGTATAAATCACCCAAAGTCCTTAAAAAAGCAACAGTGGGCTATAAGCTTAATGTCCTTTGTTAATGGCTAAGGTCCACTAATGAGTGAGTACATACCATACTCAACTTTTTGGGTTTGGGATATCTCACTAAGGATAGAGTTTTCTATTTCCATCCATTTG